>PITA01002580.1:0-157952 GCA_004023965.1 Spilogale gracilis | reverse complement strand
CCCCCCTCCCTCCAAGTCCCTCAGTTTGCTTCTGTATTCAAAGTCTCTCATGTTTCATTTCTCTCCCCGAATTACCCTACTTCCCATTTCCTTTCTTTCTCCTACTGTCCTCTATATTACCCCTTATGCACCACAAGTAAGTGAAACCATGTGATACTTGACTTTCTCTACTTGGCTTATTTCACTCAGCATAATCTCTTCCAATCCAGTTCATGTTGCTACAAAAGTTGGATATTCATCCTTTCTGATGGAGGCATAGTATTCCATTGTATATATATACCACATCTTCTTTATCCATTCATCTGTTGAAGGGCACCTTGGCTCTTTCCACAGTTTGGTGATTGTGGCCATTGCTGCTATGAACATTGGGGTCCATATGGCCCTTCTTTTCACTACATCTGTATCTTTGGGGTAAATACTGAGTAGTGCAATTGCAGGGTCATAGGGTAGTTCTATTTTTAATTTTTTAAGGAATCTCCACATTGTTTCCAAAGCGGCTGCACCAACTTGCATTCTCACCAACAGTGTAAGAGGATTCCCCTTTCTCTGCAGCCTCTCCAACACTTGTTTCCTGTCTTGTTAATTTTGGCCATTCTGCCTGGTGTAAGGTGGTATCTCAGTGTGGTTTTGATTTGAATTTCCCTGATAGCTAGTGACACTGAACATTTTTTCATGTGTCTGTTAGCCATTTGTATATCTGCCTCTTTATGTCTCTTGCCCATTTTTTGATGTGTTCATCTTCTTTTTGGATGTTGAGTTTGAGGAGTTCTCTATAGATCTTGGGTATCAGCCCTTTGTTTCTAGTGTCATTTGCAAATATCCTCTCCCATTCCGTGGAGAGAATCGAGTTTCCTTTGCTAAAACAGGCATACCTTGGAGATATTGCAGGTTTGGTTCCAGACCACTGCAGTAAAGTGAATATCACAGTGAAGTAAGCCAGATGAATTTTTTGGTTTCCCAGTGCATGTAAAAGTCACGTCTACACTCTACCACACAACGCTATACACTACACTGACATAGTACACAATGACATGTCTAATAAATGTACATACGTTCATTTAAAAAATCTTTATTACTAAAAAGTGTGAATCATCATCCAAGCTTTCAGTGATCACTGATCACAGATCACCATAACAAACATAATAATAATGAAAAGGTTTGAAATATTGTGAGAATAACCAAACTGTGACAGACGAAATGAGCAAATGCTGTTGAAAAAAATGGAGCCAACAGACTTGCTGGGCGCAGAGTTGCCACAGACCTTCAGTTCGTCCAAAATGCAGTGTTCGTGAAGTGCAGTGTAATGGGGTGTGCCTGTGTTCTGTTTAGGATTGCTGAGGTCATGAGGAGAATAGGCTCTAATATTTGTCATTTTATTTATTTTATTTGATCTAGTTTGGGATTGTATAAGTCAGGGTATATTATGATATGTGTGCCACAGCAAAAATGCTCCTAAAATTTAAGTGACTGAAAAATCATAGTTTCAGTTACTGCTTATGCTACATGCTCATCTCATATCAGTCACACAGGCCTTAGGATGACAGAGATTTCACCATCTGAAGTGGCCAATCACCACAGAGAGGGGGAAATACAAAGCATGCGGTGACTGAAAGACTTTTCTCTGAACATCACACAAATCATAGCTCCTCATGTTATCTTAGCACATTGAGGCTAAATGGCCCTCGTGCTCCTCAAAAGATTGGGCAACTGCAGTCCTCTCAGGCTTGGAAAATGGAAATAACTAAAAACTTGGTAAATAGCCCTCATGACTATCATAGTTCACAATTCTGGTAAGAAAATATTTAGTCCTCTCTATACCCCCATATAAAACATGCAGCCTACCCAAGGGGAGCAAGGCAAAAGTTCTTCCTAGTCATGATGTCAATTCCACAACCCAGAGTTTCTAAGGAATTTGGTGGTTTTGTGCAGTTATCTTGATGTTAGGTCTGGGTGTGGCTCTTCTAGACTTTGAAGGCCTATGCATGTCTCCAAAATCTAATATACAATAATGGAACCAGAAGAGAGAGCTGCAGGAAACCTTCTGCCAGAAAAAGAGCTGGGCCACATGGTATACACTAGTCCCACATGACCCAGTCTTCTCTGTCACAGTTCTTAGCAATCCTTATTAAGGATTCCCCCCGATACCAGGCGGGGAATGATTCTTAAATAGGCTCTAGTTCTCCTCCTTGGGAGTAGCTAGCTTATCCAATTTTCTCCCTGGATTCATACTCTGTGTAACTATTTTGTTTATTTTACATTATCCTCTTTGGCTGTATCTGAATTGGATATCAGCAAGAGGTCTTCTTAGAACCTGGTGACTCTCTTAGCTCACTTCTTGCCTGTATACAGTTTAGAGCCCCAGGATATTTTTAAGTATCAAATAGTCATGGTTTATTTTTATCTAGGCTGTTGATTCTTTTGACAGCACAATTCTCTAAAATATATTTTTGGCTTTTCTGTCCTACTGCATTCAGCTCTATGAGCAATGACCACACCCGTTTCTTTTCTTTTTAATTTTTAAGATTTTATTTATTTATCTAAGAGACAGAGAGAAAGAGAGAGAGAGAATGAGTGGGGGGAGGGGCATAGGGAGAAGGCAAAGCAGACTCTTCACTCAGTGTGGGGCTCCATCCCAGGACCCTGAGATCATGACCTGAGCCGAAGACACATGCTTAACCGACTTGAGCCACCAGGTATCCCCCAATTTTCTTTTGAGTCATAAATCTTACTGATTATTTCTTGACTTTTTCTTCCCCTTGCCTCTTTCTCTTTCTGTACTTAGCCGCAGATGCTTAGAGCCTGTATGAATGCCTCATTGTGCCTGTTAAATAGTTACTCCTTTTACCAGAAATTTAGCCACTAAGTAATTCTGACCCTCACTCTTCCGGTCTGTGATAAAATGTCGTCACTATCTGCCATATAACCCACGTATTTAAGGTTGTTTTAGGCACTACCTATGACAAGGTACCAGTATCTGTATCAGTCAACATGAGCCTAATTTTGGCATGGTAACAAACAATCCCCAAATAGTAATGGTTTAAAATAAGAAAGTTTTATGTCTTGCTTATGATGTGATTGTTGAGACTCTTCTCCACATCATCCTCACTTGGAGATGCAGGATGAAGAAGGTGGCACTAATCACTCTGGCAGGGGAAGGAGAAAGGTGCAGGTCACATGCTGGCTCTTAGTGGTTTTCACTCTGAACTAATTGACTAAAGGGGACCATAAATGCTATGTCTAATGCCAACAGGTAGGAAGATATAGTATTACCATATGCCTGGAAGAATAGAAGAACACAAGAAATTATCATGATGTCTACTGTATGTATTAAATTTTTTTCAGCTGAAGAAGCAAGGGGGAAAAGAATTAGATGCAAATATTGGCCGAGATTGTTCTAGCTCTGAGCATGCTGGAACCCTCAGGCTAAAAGTGAACATTTGATTTTTCTGGTAGATGGGGTCCTAATCAGAGAGTCAAGGCATTAGGCCTGATAACAGAAAACATTCTCAACACCACACTAACTCATTTTATTTTATTTTGATTCATCCTCATTGAATTGTCCTCTAATAAATAAACTTTCTATGAAGCTTGCTCTCAAGGAAAACAAAAATGGATCAACTACGGAGATGTGAACATTCTGTCCCTTTATGGTCATAATTCCCAGTGATATTTAGTAAATCAGCATTCTTCTTTTCTATTTTGTGTGATATTTGTTAAGTAAGCATGAGTCACATTGCCAAAGCTGATCAGCTCTGCTACACTGACTTGATCTAACTCAAAAAAGTGGTAAATTCTATGGAAAATTGCTAGCAAATCCAGAGGCAGAGAAAATCAACCTGACATGATCCCTCTTAACCGGAGACCCATGGAAATCTTTCTAAAAAACAGAAATGAACAACAAACACAATTTTGTATTTATTTTTTTTCTTCAAAAGAATGAGGGTTTTAGAGGAGAGGAAGGTAGGCATATGGGCGAGCCTGGTGGTGGGTATTAAGGAGGGCACGCATTGCATGGAGCACTGGGTGTGGTGCATAATGAGTCTTGGAACACTGAAAATATTAAGGTAAATTAAAAAAAAGAAAAGACTCAGGGGATTTCTGGATGGCTCAGTGGGTTAAGCCTCTGCCTTCAGCTCAGGTCATGATCTCAGGATCCTGGGATGGAGGCCCGCATCGGGCTCTGTTCAGCGGAGAGCCTATTTCCTTCTCTCTCTCTGCCTGCCTCTCTGCCTATTTGTGAGCTCTCTTTCTGTCAAATAAATAAATAAAACCTTTTAAAAAAAGAAATACTCAGAGTGAAAACCATAAGAGAAGGAATCTTGGAAGGAAGAACTTCAAACTGTGGTTGGTACAGAATTGACTAGAGACATCTGCTTGCAGGAGAAAAACTGGATCCTAGATTGGACACTATAGTTAAGAAATAAAGTTAGAAATCCAGCACCAGTATAAAGCACAGCACTGAGTCACTGAGTCCAGTGAAAATCAGACCAGGCTGATGGAAGAGGCCAAGAGAGGACTCAGAGTAGACTTTAGGAGAGCTCTACCTTAGAGCCAGAGCGCATTCCGTGGTCCCTCTCCCACTGGCTTTTTTGCTAGTCCTTAATAAACAAGTTCAGCCTTACCTCATGGATTTTGAATTGGTCATTACCTCTATCTGGAATGCTCTTCCCCCAAATTTTTCACTTTAAGTACAAACCTGGCCAAGAGGCGGGAAAGCAAAATCTGGCTGTGCTGGTGAGATTCTGTGCATTCTTGCACCGTTAAGAGTGGTAACGAATGTTCACCACTTAATATGACAGCAAAGAATAGACAAATCATGTGTTCCTAGCTTAGAAGAGCAGGCTGATTGTTGCTAAGCTCTTATTAACACAACATATTAGCAGAAGAGACAGAGGAACAAACAAAAACCTACAGAGGTGATATTTTTGTAGGTTAACCTTAGTGAGCTAATGCTATGGTAAAACAGAACAAAAAGTGAGAGGCAAGAAGTTCTCAGTTTGCAGATATGGGTTAGTAGATGGTAAGTCAATGCTAAGTGATCACACAAAGTACCTCCTATTTGAGGGGCTTCACTGCAAGTCAGGAAAAATTCTTGCTAGCCTAGAGCAGCACATGTGTCTGGAGCCACATGAGATTGAGGATGAGGTGTGTTCTAAGATGTCAGAGTCTTGCGGTTTTCTACCACTAAACTTTTTTTTTTTTTTTAAAGCTTATTTATTTTAGAGAGAGCCTGCACAGCACAGGGAAGGGTAGAATGGAGGGGAGAAGTTCAGACTTTCTGCTGAGTGCAGAGCCCAAGATGGGCTCTCACCACCCTGAGATCATGACCTGAGCAAAATCAAGAGTCGAAACTTAACTGACTGTGCCACTCATGAGCCTCTCTACCACTAAACTTCTATAACCGTCCCTCACAAAGGACAAGCTTCATTTAGAGGTAAGAAGAAACCAAAACTGGATGATCTTCCATGCCCATCAGACTCAGAATAAAAGAAAAAAGAAATATATCAAAAGAGAGAGATATTGCCAGGCATCTGAAAAGTGTAGACCTACAGTTTTTCACAAAGAAAAGGAATTTTTTAAAGATATTGAAATTAAAAAAAATAGTAACAAATAATTGCCTCAGAAAAAAAAGAACTCAACACACCTGAGCTCTCAAATAACAGATGATATGAGATAAAAATTTAGCTTTCAAATCTCAAAGGAAAAAATAAAAGAGATAAAATGTACTTGTTAGAGAAATGGAAGTCACATTAGAAGTGGGGCAAAGAAGGAACAGAGTAAATTTGTAGTTAAAAAATTTTTTACAAGGAAAATCCCAGGCCTAGATGGCTTTACTGGGGAAGTCAACTGGGTATTTCAGAAAGAAATATGAATTCCATACAAACTCTTCCTAAGAATCTCCATCCTATTTTTTTCAGTGATATTGTCCTGCCAATTCATCATAGTTTAAGTCCTTTCTCAATGTGATACATTTTTATGGATCAACAGTGTTATGTTAACCCATTTCTATATATAATCCAAACCTTTCCTCTTCATTATTTTATTTCTTCCTCAATAAACTCAATAAGCAAATGCCCCTCATAACTTCCAACTGCTTTTCTCCTAGAGAGTTTTACCCACTTGGTTTATGCTGCCTCAACAGAATGGCTAGCAAGACTGTTTTATCACTATTACATGATAATGTCCCCATGCAGAACCCAAACTCTCATTGGAACTAAAGTTGGCAGAAGCTATTGATATTTTTATCCAGTTGTAGGTGAGACAGCAGAGATGTCAACAGAAAGAGCTGATGAAGGGCAAGCTGAACTTATTCCTGCAACACAGATGAAGAGTCAAGAGTGTGGTCACTGGTACAACAAAAATAAATAAAAACAAAGAACTTAGGGAAAGTGTTATGAAAGCAAGGGAGAGAAATAACTTGAGAACCGAGGAATGCAAGTTAAGACCAAACCAAGAATCATAAAGCTGTGTCTACAAAAGTAGAAGAACATGGGACTAGACTGAGAAGGCAATGAATCAATGGAATCTTCAGAATCACAAAAGTGGAGAGGGTGTATTCCCAGGGATTAATCTTGTGACTATGTGCCTAGGGAAAGGCATTATTTGCAGACCATTCCCCCCAAGTCTCTGTCTACAATCACAAGTTTCACATGTATTACACCTACATGTTTGAACTCACATAGATTGTGCTGGCCCATGAAGCCTTTGGGCAACAGAACAGGTGACACATTATTGAACAAGGGAAAGAGCCAGGACAGCATCATGAAATCAATCCATCCACTTCAATCCTCATGCCACCCATGTCCAAATCAGGTATCTTCCCTACTTTCAATTTTTGCTTCTACCCTACATTGTACCTATTGTTCTTGGTACCACCTTATGAAATCTTGTTACTGGTTCTTACTTGCTCCTCTCCTAATACAGTTCCAGGAATGGCTGAACCTTGCATATCCTTGACTTCTGACTCATCTTAGTCCTCACCTCATTGTGGCTGTGGATATCACATATTGACAAGATGCGTTGTTTGCAAGACTTTTCTAACACCTACAGAAAGTGCTTGGGAGAGGTATGTCTTCATTGTTAAAATTATTTATTTATTATTTTTAAAAATATTTTATTTATTTGAAAGAGAGCACAGGAAGAGGGAGAAGCGGCCTCGCTGCTCAGTGGGACAAACATGGTACACCATCCCAGACCCTGGGATCGTGACCTGAGACTAAGGCAGGTGGTTAACCAACTGAGCCACCCAGGTTCCTCTGTTGTTAAAATTATTATAAATACAGGAATAGGGTTAATAGTATGCCAGAATCCAACAGAATACGTTTTAGGCAACTGGACTAAGAGCTCCTGTCAAATTGAGTATAGAAAGTTGCCCCAGAATTCACTTGAATAAGGTGAAATTTTGAGTACAATAGAAGAATATGATTTAGGACTAGAAGGGTAAGTCTCATTTGAGGAGCTGTAGAGAGTTCAGAAATGCTTAGAAGCCTCAGAGAACCTTTGGGTTCTTTGTCCTCCCCCTCACTACATGATGTACACCTCAACATGATTTAGAATGCCATCGTTCATCACTCCTAATAGTTTTCCTATTTTGTCATTTTTTATAAATTCTGGTCACACTTAATCCTGTTACAGAATCCATTGGCTAGTAGGTTTTTTCAGTTGGGAGAGATGTTTCCCTTGCAGTTAGCTGGGGTCACTGTCAACACCTGAAACTCAGCAGCCATGAGGATTAAGGCACATTCCACTGGTCTGTGCGGACATGTGCCTATGAGGCCCTTTATTGAATTGTAGCCCCCATTTCTAAGGAATGTGCTTTCTGGAAAAATATTATTTCTTGGTCTCCCCCACATCCCAAACATACTCGGTTTCCATGGTGAAGGTTTGGTAAGACCTTGTGTGGATGCTACAGAAGGGTGTGAACGTAGGGTAACACGGAGGCCATAATAAATACACAAAGTGCTTCACGGTGAGTTAGTCATGAAGGACCCTGCCTCCTCTCTCTGCAGGATGTTTTTTGTGGTTTTACTCCTAAAAATGAAAAATATATGCAGTGGATAGTGAACTGTAACAGGTATTTAAAGGAATAATTTATTTCTGTGAAGGGACACAAAAACAGCCAGGAGGCCACAATATTGTTCCTGCCTCTTAATTCCAAAGTCAAATGAGACTATCACATAGTAAATCTATTTGCGATAAGAAATACACATTGTAGTTCTTGTTCTACTATTAGTTCCACTAAAAGAAGTGATTCTTTGGAAGGGAGAAGGTAAGAGAGAACCTAAGAGAGGTACATCCCAACCTTGTGAGAGCAAAGGGAAACAGGGGCAGCAATCCAAAGTTATTATTCTACTTATGTCTAAAATAAATGCACTCTCACTGAGCTGTGATAGGGCTGGGATTATGGTTGTACAGCCCATGCAGCTGTCTGTCTTCCCTATTCCATTTTGACAAGGTGTGTTGTTATGATGCCACAAAGCCGCAGACGGTTCTAGACCCTATGGTGGGAGTTAGTTGAGTATCAGCTGTGCCTCACATGTCCCTGAGAATAATCACAGAACAGAGGCCATGAATAGAGAGTGGAATTCAGTGACATTATTCCTGCCTATGTTATTAATTAGGAGCACTCTACATCTAACCAGATATGCCAAGGAGCACGTGGTTAATGTAACAGATCCTTTCAGTATCTGCAATTTACACGCATGTCAGTTCCCAGTCATTTCTAGAAACTGTTAGTAACAGTAAAATCAAGAACTGAAAATTAGAACCCATGGTCATATTTTTCTCAATTCCCATACCCTGGGTAGGGCCTGCTGGAAGGAGTTACCAAGGGAGCACAGGATAGTAAAACTATTAATTCAGACATGCGTGGAGTGCTTAACAGCTTACGGAACATACATATACAGGCTACCTCAGCCTTCACAACCATAGATTACTAATATTACTGCTATTTTTTTACAAATAAGAGAAATGAAATTTAGCAGGTACAAGTTACTTGCCAAGATCTCTTGGTTTTTAAATAGTGGTACTGGAGCTACGATGTATATTTTTTTTAATGCAAGTTTGGAGGACTATTTACACCAAACTAAAAAACAAACAACCTGCTCCACAACTGGGAAACACCCATCCAGTATTAGGCAGAGCCCTTTCTGAATGCCATGTTATCTTGGTGGAACACTAGCTCTTCGTCGGTTCCAGGCATGGGAGCAGAGGGCATTTTGAGCGTTTGATGTCTCTGAGAGCCGCACTCACCAGAACATGGGCCACGGAATCGGTGCTGGTCTGCTGTTTGTGACCGGTACATAGTGTGATACGTTCCAACATTGAAAGTAAGCATTCGGAAAATTTTATGGCAATTTGACAGAGTAATTTTATGTCTGTTGAATAAAAGAAATGAGACGACTTTCAAATGTCCTTTTAAAAAAAGTTTTATTTTTCTACTCATTTGTACTTATTGTCTTTTACAAAAGGGTGAGTCCACAAATGATTTGTGGAGGAGAATGGTCCCTCTCCAGACTGCCTGAGAATCACTCTGCTTTAGGGAATGAATGCTCACTCTGGCCTGCCCCAGGGCCTTTCTGTGTTCACATTCCTGAGGGCGTCCTTAGTGGGCTCTGCTCCACTCTCTGGGATTGGTTTCTCGTGGATTCTGCGTAACGGGTCCCTTGTCATTGTTTTCTGAAGAAATCTGAATTTACAGAAGCATGTCCTGCAGGGTCTGTTATAAGAGGGGTTATGTTTTCCGTTGCTGCATCACGAATCAGCGCACATCTAGTGGCTTAAAACAACACCCTTCATTATCTCGCAGCATCTGGAGGTCAGCGGGCTGGGCACCACACAACTGGGTTCTCTGCTCAAGGTCTCACAAGGCTGATAGCAAGGTGCTGGCAGGCGTGTGGGCACCCCTGGAGCGAGAGGCGCTCTTCCAGGCTTATTCTGGTCATTGGCAGGATTCAGTTTCCTGTGGGACGGAAGCCTCCGTCTGCTTGCTGACTGTCAGTGGAGGTCACCGCTGGCTCCTAGAGGCTGCCTTCAGGTGTTACTCAGATGGCCCTCCTCCACAGACGGTTCACGACATGTTTGTTTGCTTCTTTCCAAAGCAGTGCTGGGCTTCTGACATTGGACTTTCTGTTAAAGGGTTCGTCTGATCAAGTCAGGCCCAGCCAGGATCATTTCCCTTTGGATTAACTCAAAGTCAACTGATTAGCAACCTAATCACTGGATTGCTATCCTGTCATGTTCACTGTTCCCACCCACACTAAAGGGAGAGAATTGTATAGCGCATGTACGCCAGGGGTGAGTATTTGGGGGTCAATTTAGAATTCCGACAACCACCATAGTCAAGACATGATAAAAAGACACAAGGAAAACATACGGCTATAAGGACTTACCTTATTACTCTCTTTAAAGAATTCCCCTGAAAATATTATTAATTAAAATGTGTAGGATGCCGTTTATGTTGAAGTACAATGATTGCAGTTTCATAGCAGGTAAAATCATGTCTCTTGAGAGGCATTTTGATCTTCAAATATCAGAATAACAGAGATATCTGATGCCTTCATGCGGCAAATCCAGACCCCTCCGTGTTTTCTACTATGACTCTGCCAGATTGCTGGAGGTAGGCTCATTATAGCTGGTAGTTATGAGACTCTGGGACTCCTAATGGAACAGAGCCCATAATCCTAGCATGAGGTCAGGAAAAGTCAGGCTCTGAAATGAACAGAATCAACACCCAGTCCAACCACACATGACAGCGTCAGACGTAACTCAGCCTGATGTGTCGTTCTTGAGTTTCCCTCTGAAACTAAGGCACTGAAAACCAAATGCAGGAAAAATGAGTGTAACACAAGCTGTAATCATGGAAATTGCAATAATTTTATCATGAGGTAATGCTATAATGACAAAACGCTTTGTTTTGCTTTTCTCCCCGTCTTCTGTATGTATGTATGTATGCCGAGGATAGCTGACAGCGAGCGTCACGTTAGCCCCCGGGTACAGCACACGGCTCCGCCGCGGATGCTCACTGCACCTGTGACCGCCATCTGTAGCGATGCTGATGAGAGTGTTGAAGAAGCACTCCTTCAAAATACACGTTTTCTTTCTGTTCGCAGGACTACTTAAAGATAACGAAGCCCAAAATTATTGCCCTAAAAGAATCAATATCTGTGGTTATTAACATCTGCAATGGGAAGAAGTATCACCAGAGTTTTGACAACTGTTCTCTCAATACCATTCAGTTTGGGTCATTAACGATAGGAACTAACATTTGTATGTTCCTTCTAAAAAACTCCTTTCATTATTTCATAGACATAGTTTTATTTATTCTAACTTTGAAGTTTCAAACAATCTTCTTATTGTAGTTTGTTTTGTCATAGATTACCCTAATTGGAAAACAAAAAAGATACTCTGGTCATTAATCAGGAACAAAAAAATTATTAAATAAAATAAGCAAAAAAGGGGGCATTTCTTAAGGGGATAGCAAAGGATAATTCTTTTTTTTAATATATGTTGTTTTATTTTTTTCAGTGTTCCAAGATTCATTGTTTATGCTCCACACCCAGTGCTCCATGCAATACGTGCCCTCAGAATGCCCCACCAGGCTCTCCTATCCCCTCCAAGACCCCCAGATTGTTTCTGAGTCCAAAGTCTCTTATATTTTGTTTCCCTCCCCAACCAAATTACCCTACTTCCCATTTCCTTTCCTTCTCCTACTGTCCTCCATGTTACTCCTTATGCTCCACAAGTAAGTGAAACCATACGATACTTGACTTTCTCTACTTGGCTTATTTCACTCAGCATAATCTCTTCCAATCCAGTCCATGTTGCTACAAAAGTTGGATATTCATCCTTTCTGATGGAGGCATAATATTGCATTGTATATATATGTACCACATCTTCTTTGTCCATTCATCTGTTGAAGGGCATCTTGGCACTTTCCACAGTTTGGCGATTGTGGCCATGGCTACAATGAGCATTGGGGTTCATATGGCCCTTCTTTTCACTACATCTGTATCTTTGGGGTAAATACTGAGTAGTGCAATTGCAGGGTCATAAGGTAGCTCTATTTTTAATATTTTAAGGAATCTTCACACTGTTTTCCAAAGCGGCTGCACCAACTTGCATTCCCACCAACAGTGTAAGAGGGTTTCCCTATCTCTGCAGCCTCTCCAACACTTGTTGTTTCCTGTCTTGTTAATTTTGGCCATTCTGCCTGGTGTAAGGTGGTATCTCAGTGTGGTTTTGATTTGAATTTCCCTGATAGCTAGTGACACTGACCATTTTTTCATGTGTCTGTTAGCCATGTGTATGTCTTCTATGGAGAAGTGCCTCTTCATGTCTCCTGCCCTTTTTTTGATGTGATCATTTTCTTTTTGGATGTTGAGTTTGAGGAGTTCTTTATAGATCTTGGATATCAGCCCAGCAAAGGATAAATCTTAAAAGGGGATAGAACCATGACTCTTATACAGGTAGAATAAACAAGTGAAAGATTTTATTTAACTCCCTCATTAAAGAGGGAAACAGTAGCTGTTACAACTGGTTCAAAAGGGAACTCAGAGTCCCACTATTTATAGTTATACGGAGAATGCTGACACAAATTTAGAAGTGTGTGCAGTTACTCTTAGATGAACTGAATAAATGGAATTTTTGAAGTGAGCAACAAAACACAGACTTCTCGTATTCTACCAAAGTCTAACCAATTAGGGAGACCCATACAGAAAGAAGGTGAATTATTTTACATGAACATTAATGGGGATTAATAACACAATTAAATCAGCACTGTCAGGGGCTGGAGGCGACTGGGGCTTTACAAAATGAAACTCTCTCTGTTCTATCAGCCCTGTTTTGCCAGCTCAGTGATCTCATATATAATACAGATTGGATTTTTCTGCTTACTGTTTGGTATGCAAACTAGACTTCGAACTTCTCTTTAACTTCCTGACTTCATCCTATTGTAGACCCAAATCAATGTATCTTTTCACCCAACCTTTCCTTCCCCAAAGACAGCCTTCCTGTTCCAGATTTGCTAACAGAAGGGGACACTGTGAGAACATCTTGATAATTGAGACATCGTTAGTCTAATTACTTACATCACACCCCTGCTTCACCTTCGCCCTCCCCTAGTTCTTGGAGAAGCATCTGCTAAATGTCAGCCGTTAAGACGTGTCAGACAGAACCCAGAACTGCATAGCTTAGTTTGTTGGGAGGCAGCCAGAGAGGAGAAGAGGAAGAGAAATATTTCTTCCAAATTCTTTTTCCTGTTGTCGGTCCTGATTGTTTTACAAAGAGAGAGAAGAGTCCAACAGAAATCTAACGAGAGGATATTTGTGTGCCTATGCGAATATGTGTAAACATACTGTGAGTGTGTGTGTGTGCAAAAAAAAGAGGGGGTTTGCTAATCAGCCAGCAGTAAGGGTATACACATACCCTGGAAAAAGCATGACATCATTGGTATGATTTATGTGTCAGTTAATGAGTCAAAGATTTAATGGCCCTTTAAATAGGGTGGAGAGAGGAATACATATAAAACTCAGTGTACCACTTATGCCCTGACGGATCAGACACTAAAATCCAGCTACTGAGCTCAAGGCCAGTCATCTGTATGTCTCTTTGGGGAGGATATCTGTTACTAGCTGGAGATGTACAAAATTATATATACGATCGATGAAATGCAAAAGCAATATAAAAGCAACAATTCTCTCCCGTTCAAGGAGGGTTTCACCCAGTTTCTTTATGGGTGCTACAGGCCTGCCACCAACAGTAAAACAGGGATTCTCTCCTCAGCCCCATAGAGAAATGGCTACTTTACAGAAGCAGTCAATATTTCAGTATCTGTGGAAGTTTAAATCATTAGAGGAAGAAAAATCTGTTTGTTCAAACATCACCATTTTATTTTGTAAATAAGAACATTGTCTTCTTGGAGAACCTGAGTGGCTCAGTCGGTTAAGCATCTGCCTTCAGCTTAGGTCCTGATCCTAGGGTCCCAGGATCAAGCCCCACATCAGGCTGCTTGCTCCGTGGGGAGCCTGCTTCTGAACCCACTCCCCTTTACTTTTGCTCTCTCTTGCTCACTATCTCTCTTTCTCTCTCTCTCTCAAAGAAATAAAAATGTAAAAAAAAAAAAGAATGTCATCTGCAATCACTCATGTGTTTCAGTCCCATAGATTCTCAACTTGGAGTGCCCCAGAACCACATAATTCCATTTAGGATCTACTATGTCAAAATACCCAGAGAAGAGGCTCATTTTTAAAACTCCACAGCTGATTCTCATCTGTGCTAGTTTCCAAAAACCATTTTATTTTTTTTTTTAGTATTTTAAAGAGAGAGAGAGATATTTTATTTATTTTTTTGAGAGAGATAGAGAGAGCATGAGAGAGAGAGCACAAGCAGGGGAAGGGGTAGAGGTAGAAGGAGAAGCAGACTCCCTGTTGAGCAGGGAACCTGATGTGGGACTGGATCCCAAGGACCATGGGATCATGACCAGAACCTAAGGCAGATGCTTAACTGATTGAGTCACCCAGGCACCCATCAAGAACCATTTTAAAGAAGATTCGGATTGTCATATCTGTAAGATCAGTAAGCATAGCTAGCAAATGGACAGGTGTATTACTAGATGGATACATATATAGGGAAGAAAATTACTTTTGGAAAAACAAGTAATAATTAAAATGCATGTCATTAAAAACTTTATGATTGGAGGGCGCCTGAGTGGCTCAGTGGGTTAAAGCTTCTGCCTTCAGCTCAGGTCATGATCTCAGGGTCCTGGGATCAAGGCCCGCATCGGGCTCTCTGCTCAGCAGGGAACCTGCTTCCTTCTCTTCTCTCTGCCTGCCACTCTGCCTACTTGTGATCTCTCTCTCTCTATCAAATAAATAAAATCTTTTAAAAAAAAAACAAAACCCTTTATGATTGGATAGAAACAAAGATCAAGGAAGGGATTTAAACAGCTAAGTACACATTATAACCTTCTGCCTAAGCTTATAATTTTGTGCACCACTGACCCTTATTTCTTCTTATCAGGCTGAGCATCCAGCACTCCATCTCGGTGAGGTCAGGGGCTTTGCAGTACTCTGCCATAATCTTCATAGTTCAGAACAATCTTGAGCACAGTGTATGGACTTAATAAATAATTTTTCAATTAAAGATTCATGTTCTCAGAATCAGAAATCATTTGGGGGTACAACTGCTTGATGTAAGTACAGCCCTTTGATTTTTATGTCTTGAGGTTATTTGCTTTTGCTTTTGTTTTTCTGACAGGGGAACATCACTATTCCAGTCACTGGTTATAGCACAAATACATTTCACACCTCACCTACACAATAGCCTGTAGCCAGGGCCATATATGAGCTGTTCTGGTGCATATACCCATTACTCTGCCTCTTAAGCCCAGTATCCCCCTGTGCTCCTCAATGGGAAAAACTGTTCATCAAACTGATGTTCTGTGCTCCAAGATCTGAATTCTGTTTTCAGGGCCCAATAACAATAAGAAAAAAGTAAACGAAAACTGCGTAAATGCACCTCATTCCTGTCACCCTTCACCAGCCATACCTCTTTAATGTATCTTTTTCCCATTAGAAAAACGTTACTTTTGGCCATGAAATCACCCACTTCCCTTCTCCAACCATAGTAGAATTAACAAAAGTGGAGATTTTGCTTACTTCTCTGGTTTCTATGATTTACTGTTTGGCTTGGGCTTTTGGTTGAAACTGTTCTGAATTATTAAAGGGAACGATGTGTTTTTCTTTCTCCAAACATTTTATAACATTTAATAAAATAAACTTATTCATTCACTTGAAGCTATGTCTATGAACTATAGCTTTATCTTGCTCCTAACAGAAAATTAAATTACTGCTGACTCAAGATGCAAAAATCAAATATTTTTTAGAAGAAAACGTAGGTCATGATTTTTTTTTAGTAAAGATTAAGAAAAATGCTTTTCCAGGGCATGACACCAAAAATAAAGAAATTGTTGAACATTCTCCTAACTTTTGAAAGAGAACAAGAAATTCTCCATGGCATAAAATGGCTTAAGAAAGTTACAGTATAACTGATAAAATGGAAATACATATCTTCAACATAATTTTAATAATGATATTATATATAACTGAAATAGCTACTTTTTAAGTGTCAAGTGATATTTTAGCATTTATATACATCAGAATCTATGTACATAAGTTATAATGCTGATTTGTAAGATGATTGCTGTATATTTATATAAAAATTCACGCAGATCAATGAAACCAAAAAAGAATGTCCCGGAGAAAACTGGGTAAAATACAACAAATACCACCATCTCTCTCCCTCTTTTACCTACCTCCCCACAGATTTACCATTCATATCTCATCATATACATACATAGATGCTAAATAATAAACACATACATACATAAAATCTTCACTAATAATCTAAAGCCAAACTTTAAAAGAATTGAAAATGAAGTCATTATTTTTTATCTAACAATGATGAAGAAGACTGTATCTATTTTGAATAATTGGAGGGAAATATTCTCACTAGTACTTTAGGGAAGTGTAGATGTGTATGTTCTTTTGGAGAGTATTTTGGGAACATCAGGGTTTTAGTTGTGTATGTTCTTTGGCTCATCAGTGACATCCAGGAATAGTTCCTAAATTGATGATTAGATAAGCATGTAAATATATATATAATATACAGATAATTCATCACCATGTTATTTATGATATTGCAAAGACTAGAAATGATCAAAATCCATTATTATCATAATTGGGTAAATATAGTACGGCCATATACTGCAGTATTCCTAGGTTACTTCCAGTTCATGGCTGGTATCCTGTTATGATTAGAAATAGTTTCCCCTTTTACCCTTAAATTGTCTCATTTTAAAAACTAAATTATAACATCAGTTGGCGTAAGGATTTTTTTAACCAATACAGTTCTTCATTGTCATTGGGAATGATATTAATCTATATTATCTGACATTGAACATCACATGTAACATAGTATTAAGTAAAAAATGCAGTGTATAGAACACGTTAAAAAATAAAACTACTTTAGGGCTCCTAGATGGCTCGTTGGTTGAGTGTCCCACTTCTTGATTCTAGCTCAGGTGATGATCTCAGGTTCGTAAGATTGAGCCCCAGGAGGACCCTGCATTGGGCTCTGCACTCAGCAAGGAGTCTGCTTAGGATTCTCTCTCTCCCTGTGCCCCATTCCAACCTCTAAAATAAATAAATAAATTTTAAAAAAGAAAAAAACCCTGCTTTATATATGTGTATGTGTATGTGTGTTTATGTGTATATATATGTGTGTATATATATGATGCATACTCTATATTTGCTAATAAAATACACTAATAACCCTGGTTGTTGGAATTCAGGAATATTTTACTTTATCTTTTATATTTCTATAGTTTGAACTTTTATAATAAGCATGCATTATACTTAAAAATGAAGCTATTTTCATTTGGGAAGAAAAGCAAGTCACAAAAATTTAGATATTTGGTATATCAGATAAATAATATAGAAAAAAATAGTTGACCAAGTTACTTTGTGCATCTTAGATATTAAACTACAGGCCAAACATTATTTACTATTTTTTAAAGGTTTATTTTTTTATTTGAGAGAGAGAGAGAGTGTGCAAAGCAAAAGTGGAGGGAGAGGGAAAGAATCCTCAAGCAGACTCCATGCTGAGTGCTGAGCCTGCCGAAGGGCTCTAGCCTGTGACCGTGAGATCACGACCTGAGAGAAAACCAAGAGTCAGACACTTAACTGACTGAACCACCCAGGCAGCCCCCCAAATTATTTACTATTAATATCAAAGAAAAATATTCTATGAAAAATACAAAGGCTTATAAAATTCAACAAGTATTAGTCTAATTACTAATATTTAATAAAGATAGATATGTGGGTACATAGACAATAGTTCAAGAACTAAACTTATCAAGAACTTCATCAAGGAATATTTTGATCATTTTCTTGGAACATTAATTTCTGGTATTTTATAAGCCAGTCTTAAGTCAGTTACTAAATACCAACTGCTACCAGTTCAACAAAAGCCCTTTTAAACTGCCACAGGTTTCTGCTATTTAGCTCCGAAAAAGTTGAGAATGGCAGTAGTCTCCATGGAAAGAAAGGGTGAGACAAGGACTTACTCAGTTCTACCTCAGTAGTCATGCTCCTCTGTCTAGCGCCTACCATCAGTGCTTTGGAAATAGTGACAAGAAAAGAAATTCTTGAATGGAAACAAAGGACAGGACTGAATTCCCTTTAGTGTTGGATGCCTAATCACTACTTTTCCCCTTTCTTTGTGTACTAGGTTTTTTTCTTTTCCTTTTATTTTATAGAAAGTGGATGAGACCAGGTGTTAACATGGAGTAATATGCAGAAACAAAGCCAAAATCATGGTTCTGGCTTTGCCTTTATTACCATTGTTTTTATTTTAATTTGTTTGCCTGCCAAGTTTTACTTGGAAAAAGCATCATTCCTCAAGAACTATAAAAGTCACCAATTTTGCAGAATCAGAGTGAGATGCTCTATAAAACCACTGTCTTTAATTCATTAGTTGCAGTTGGAAAATTTGATATGCAGTCTTATTGATTACAATTAACATAAATGATATCCTTAGGTTCTTTGATGGTAAATAGGACGCATTAGTCCTATATGGTCTGTATTTATAAATTTAAATGATGAAGGGTCATAGCTTGAAATAACCTAAAATTCTCATGTTAATGCATAAGTTTATATTAAGAATATTTTCAAAACTAAACAATTAACCTGAGATGTTCATCTTATAACATTTCATATATATTTAGTATATTTGATATCTTTTTAAAAGCCTAGTTATGATACTAAATGGTATTTTGAAATCTACTTCCCCTTTTGATACCAGCATTTAATGTTCTGATCTTTCATTTACACTGAAATACAAAACCTCAGTGAAATAGTCAAGTACCATTTTTTATTTCCATACTTGCTCTAAAGTTAAATGATTCTGTGGTTCTGTTGCAAATTGGTTCTATGACTACATATGGTTCTTTGCTCAATGCAAAAGGGGGAAAAAAGCTTGCAAATTTTTATCTCCCATGAGTGACAAGCTGGTATAAGATAGATATGCAAATGCTTGCCTACGATATTTCCAGCTGCAAGATAAATGAGCATCTATCATGGGCATTGCTTGACTTACTTAGCCAGAAACATCAGCCTCCACAATGAAAAACCATAATCATTAAACTGGTATTTGTCAGCTTTTAAATTTTCAATATGTTGTTTCCTTTCCTTTTCTAAATAAATATTCTTTTTTTGTGTCTAATTGGTAATTGCTTTAGTTTGTTTGACTGTTAAAACAAAAATACCATAGACTGGTGGCTTAAAAACATTTATTTCTCACAGTTCTGGAGGCTGAAAAGTCCAAGATCAAGGCATGGACAGGTTCTATGTTTGGTGAGATTCCTCTTCCTCATTCATAATCCTGTTCATGAGGGGATTACCCCTCGACCTCTGTCCTCACTACATAATCACCTCCCAAAGACCCTTCACAACAGAAGTTAGGATTTATGAAATTGGGGGGAACACAAATAATACAATATGTAAACACAAACATAAAATATTTAAATGTTTATACCCCATAAAACCAGATCCTTCCTGTTGCACAGTGATCACTTTCCTTTTTACCAATATGTCTGTGAGATCCCATGAAACAGTGTACGAATTCATAACACAACAAAAACTAAAGCCACAAATTTTTTCCACTGTTCTTATAGTTATGGAAAAATATAATTTGTATCAAACAGCCAGTGAGACCCTAGAACTAGAAGACTTCCTGACTAAATTCTGCCACCTTGTTTGTACACTTGAACAATAATCCCCAGAAAGTTCATCAGAAGTTTCCTTGTTACATGATGGCTTGGTTTTTATGTTATCAGAATGCTGCTTCCTTCTTCCCCAACCAGATCTGTCTTTCAGCTGGTGGGACACAGTTTCTAGACACCCATTAAGGCAGGGTGTAAGGGAAAGGCGGACAGTGTATTTTGAGGGACCACCAAGAACATCAGGAACAGCTCTCACAGTGGAAAATTCCAGATACTGTATTTGGTACTCAATCAGTTTGAAGCAGGGAGTCTAAACCTGGATGGTTCAGAGATGCAAGACTACATGAGACTATATGTAAAATATTGGTGACATATTAATGTGTTTTTTTTTTCCCACTGAGCTGACTGAGATCCAAAAAGTTTATGATATTCTGATGTGGATGCCCAAACCGGTAATAGTGGACAAGCCATCACACATAAGGATGGGAGAAGAGTGTAAGGCCAAACAGCTTGGGTGGGGTCGTTGCTCTATCACTTAGCAACTGACTGCTCTGAAAAGGCTATTCAACCTCCAGTTCTACCATTTTCTCATCTCCAAAATAGCGATGATAATAACATCTACCTCATAGGGCTTTGGGGATAGTCAAGTGCATGAAATATGTAAAGCTCTTGGGACAATGCCTGACGTATAGTAAATGCGATGTATTTGTTAGCTGTGATGGTGATGATGGTGATGGTGATGATGACGATGATGATGAAATTCTGCTACTTGGAACAGGCGCTTGGAACAGAGTTTAAAACTTCTTGCTCCCAACTATAGACCAAAAGTAGGGATTTGACTTTTTGAAGAAAGAATAAAGATGAGACATTTTGCTCCTGAAAAAAAAAAATTATCTGGAAGAAAATTCATTTTATTAGATAAGGGGATAGAAAAAAAAAAACAGCAAAAACAAAAAACCCACAAACCGCTCATGGATACGGTAAAACATCAAGGTTAAAAAAAAGGGAGAATTTTAACTGAAATAAACTTAGAAAAGAACATCCTCTAAGATTTATATGTAGCCAGGGAAAAAAGCAGAAAACAGTGTTTAATTTTCTGAATTTTTTTAACATGGCTTCTATGAAATACGTAAGAAAACCAGGAAAAATCATCAGCTAGTTTAAAGACAAAGCAAGGTATAATGTATTAGAAATGAGGGGGACAAGAAATAATTTCATGGACATTAAAAATACAACTGAAAAGAATCCTGATGTTCTTGCACAGCAGTAAAGAGCAGAATCAGTGATGTACCAGATGAGAATGTTCCCATAAGGCGAAAGGGTAGGACAAGAAAAGAGTGAAGAATACAACAGATAGAAGAATAATGAAGACACAAACCCATAGTTGTTTCTGAATGAACAGCAGAATAATTGGATCCAAAATAATAAGAAAGAAGATTAACATTTCATTAGTGAACAATCAAAGAGACAATTAGAAACACATGAGTGTGAAGACAGACTTGGATCATCATATGCTGGAGAATTCAATGGAAAAAAAATCCACACAACTCTTTCTTGGACTTACAATGGCAAAAAAGAGACTTCTATGGGTATTCAGGATTAAAAAAAAAAAACACTAAAAACAAATGTTAAAAAAATAGAAAACCTGGTTATGTTGGAAGAACAGAATCTGCCATATCTAGAGTGCCTTCAGCAATAATGATGTTAGAAAGCCACAAAACAAACTCAGTTGCAATGTGAAGATGGTAAAATGTGTATCTGGAAAAGCACAAAAATTAACAGAAATTGTATTCAATAAAGAGGAAAAATTCAGGAAGCAAAAGGGCAGCAGGATGGCCCCTCAGATCTATCCCATATTCATTATGGTTAATCTGTATACTGGTCAACATGCCTACGAATCACGGAAAATTGGCTGTGGTTCTTATTTGAGCTGTGATTTGGTGTTATCAGATACCTCTTCTCCCCATCCATCCCCTCTAGTGATATCATATGTTGAAAACCAAAATCCAGCCTTAAAGAGTTTTTGGTATATTGACAAAGACTGATCATATGCTTTCCCTCAAAAAACCCTCATCAGTTTTCAAAAGGCAGAAATGATGTCATGAGCTTTGATAACTAGATAATAAAACTAGAAATTAAACTAGGATTTGAACCCAAATAACAACAAAAACATCTAGAAACTAAAATTAGTCCCCCCACACCCCTTATCCACAGTTGCAATTTTGGTAGTTTCAGTTACTTGTGGTCAATGAGCCTGGAAGCAGGTGATTCTCCTTCTAAGTGATTGTCAGAGGGTCAAGAGCAGCCTCCCGCTGGGACTGCCGCCCCCGTGGTGCACTGGGCTTCCTCTCAGTGGGCAGGCGCGGTCTCATCTCGCAGCGGCATCGGCAGAGGGGTGAGTACAAGTATGGCGAGATATTTTGAGAAAGGGTGCTCACGCATTTACATAACCTTGATTACAATATATTCTTGTAATGACTTTTTTGTTATTGTTGTTATTAATCTGTGCCTAATTCACAAGCTCAACTTTATCATAGGTACATGTGGAAAGGGAAAAAACATAGCGTCTAATATATATAAGGTTCAGCCTTATCCTCTATTTCAGGCATTTTGGGAGGTTTGGGAACATATTGTTACAGGGCACGCTGGGTGAATCACCACCAATGCTATTAAGGGTTAAACAATGAGAGGTTTATCACAGCTGGCCGGTGACCATGATCATGACCACTCGCCCCAGTCCCGGCTCTGCGAGGACCCTCAACCCCAAGGCGGTTTGGGTTTTTAAAGAGATGAAACCTGCCCTGGTGGGCATGTTTCCAAAGAAAGGAAGCAAATCCTGGTGGGTGTGTCTCCAAGAAACAGTATATATCCAGGTGGAAATGTCTCCATTCAATAGCAAAGCGACAGCAGTAAGCTTATTCTTTTACAGAAGCGGGAGTAGCTGGTTATGCAGGATAGTGCGGTGGGGTGATTGATTATCGCTTTGTAATCAGCCAGGCCTGGGTTGGGTGCTTTCCAGCTCCGAGTTCTGGGAAATGTCCACATCATTGGGCTCACCTGGGGTCAGATGTCCTGGTTAGCCTCACAACCGCCATTTTGGGTATCTGGCAACCATTTAACAATATCCCCCCCCCCCAGGTGAGGGGGTACTACTTCACTGCTAAGTTAACTGTTACAATACTTCAAAGATTCAATTATAAACTGATGATAAAATCTATGTAAGGAGAAAAATAGTCCAAACTGTCTCCCTCTCAAGAGAAATGTTTCTGGCCAGCCATCAGCCTCAGCATAACCTCTCTCCTTAGGGATCGGACGGCTCTGGCTGGGGTGCCTTCCTAGTTTCCTTGCCAGGCTGGTGATTGATTACACATCTTCATTACCTAATCAATTTATGCACTGAATGCCGAATGGGTCCAGCAGCCAGAGGAGGAAGTGGAAAAACAAGGCTTGTGATAGGATTTAGGTAAAAATTCTGTTTTAAATCTATAGCAATCCTATTTGGCTCTCCAAAGAGATGCTTTCTCGTCCTTTACATTTGATGTAGAATGCTTAAAACTGAAAAGCACTCTTTGCAGAAAGATCGGCCAAGTCACCACCTTTACTCAGATGTCTGCCCAATAAAATAAACAGAATGGTCTCATTAACAGAAAGCAGTTTGATTTTCCTCTTTCCCTTTCAAAAGGGGATGATTTTTGTGCATTACTGAAAGCCAAGAGAAGTAGCAGTCTGAGAAAGGATATGGCTGAATGTCCATACAGCTGGGGAATAAAGTTAAAAAACAGTTTGGTGGTTTTTCTGATGAACCAAAGAGTAGAAAACTATGTTCCGTTCTGTTTTCCTAAGAACACTTAAGGCCAGTCGTAATGGAAACTCAGCACTTAGTCTTGGAATGGAGACTATTTTAATAACTGCAAGACATGGTTGTCAATGAAAGGACTTGGGACATCAATCCTAGGTCCATAATGACTATTTCCCACTCCTCAGCAAACAGTGAGGTTGTGTCTCTTAAAAAAATAAACATCCTAATCGTGGGAAAACAGGGTGTGAAGAATCGGCATAGAGTGTTTCCTACTCTACTTCCCTAGAAAGATAAAAAGAGGAAAGTTTCTTGGAGGGGGTTGGGGGAGAGGGAAATGGGCAGAAAGCCAGAAGTGGATTTTGGAGAAGATAGTTTGTTGCAGGCCACCAACGAGCTTTGAGTTATTCTGATGTTTTAGTTCTAAAGAGTGACATTTGGCACAAGAACCAAGATGATCAGCAGGCTAGGGAGATTGTGCAGACAGGCGACCCATGACTGTCCTGGGTGCCCCTCCTTGGTTGTACGTTAATCTTAACTCCTTGCTTGTTCCTTAACCCACTGTGGTGTAGTAGCTGGACTATATGCCTCCTTCCATTAGACTCCGAAGGAGGCCACCTGCCTGTCTGTTCGTTGTGCAGCGCCTGGTGACAACGACTTGTTGCAATGACATGGTTAGAGAGATGAGAATTAATGGTCATGCATGTAGTCCAACCTCCAGCTGACAGCAGGCATCCCCTGAGAGCCAGTAACTCAGACTCCTTTAAAAATCTTCAGTGACAAAGAGCCCATTTCTTGGGTAATCTAAATCATTGGGCGATTCAATCGGGTAATTTAGATTAATAGGCTATATTAAATCAAAATCTCTTCTAGGGATTTTATCTTACAAAGCTAACTGGAATACGTATCCCCTCTTTAGAATCTAACTCCTACTAGCATCTATCCCCTTTGTCAGTATTACCATAATGATTTACACATACAGAAACTGAGGTTCATGTAACTTGCCCAGAGTCCGAGTACCAGAGGTACTGGTTATGCTGGGACTTGAGCTCGGTTCTCTTTGATGCTGTCATCTCTGTGCTTGACCACTCTGCCATACTGAAAATAACCACCACTCCTTAAGATATACACTTAGAATATACAGAATGGATAGAATATACAGACTATACAGAATATAATACACGGAATGGAGCAGGTGTTACCTGGCTAGCAGAGAGGGCAGTGGGGCCTTGACCAAACTCAATTTGGGCCTGACAGTTCCACTTCAGTAAAATAAAATCGTGTTTCTGCTACCATACTTATATGTGTTTTGCGATAAAGAAAAATTCCAGATTTTTAAATAGGAAAGGCTTCAAAGAAAGATCTTCTCAATCTGGTTGTGAAGTTCACTGTTTTGACTAGAATGCAAGACCATTTATCTTTGTTAAATGTCATTATTTTGCATTAGCCCTGCCACAATCATTTTAAAAGTTGGTTCTGACATCTATCATATGAGCTAGCCTCCAAACTTTATGTCATCTGCACATTTGATAGCCATATTTTCTATATTTAGTCATGTCATTGCTAAAAAATTAAAAGGACAAGATAAATCCCAGAGTTTAGCAAATATTACATTAAAAATGCCCCTAAATATAAAAGAACTAAACATCTCTTGAGAAATTGCTCAATAGTTTGCAGGACAACAATCCAGACTATATTTTACCATATTATTAACCAGGAAATAAGAGTAATCTTTGTTTAAATGCCAGGTAGAAAGCATTGCAACCCCCATTTCAACCCTATTAAAACAGGCTAATGTGTTCTGACAAATGCTTAGGGAATCCACACTGGCCCTCAGTAATCACATAATCTTTTCTCAAGACTCAGAAAACATACAGTTAATGATATGTCCTGGAATTTTCCAGGGAGGAAATATCTGTGTGTTTGGGGGTCCTGTTTCTGGAAAAGGAAAACATGGATCTTTCGGTGAAAGATACGGTGAAAACAAGATACTATTTGCAGTACCGTGGTTTGGGATGTGTCAAGATTATCTCCCATTTTTCTCAACACACATGCCCTGGTCATCTCATTAACTTCACAAGTATATGAAGCTACATCTTAGGTATTTAAATATTTTCAAACTCTCTTATAATGTTATATGATGTAATATCATAATATTATGCACAATGTCACAGTGTTTTGAAACCAGAAGACAGACTGTGTATAGAATCATCTTAGAAATTGGGTAGTACTGCCAAAGCAATTTGCCATTTGGAGGACATCTTGTCACTCCAAATCTTCCTGATGACTGATTCTATGGGCTTGAATAGTCTCCAAAACGAAGAACTCATCATCTCATCACACTTTCTTTATTCAAAATCTCTTTCTCCTCTTCAGTAAAGATTGCAACAAGTTTCCTAGCCCAGAGTGTGAATTTTATCCAAAATTATTCTCAAAGCTTTACCATGTGAACCCAGGTTTCAGTATGCCCAGATCTATGTAAGACTCCATTTTAGGGGCACCTGGGTGGCTCAGTGGGTTAAGCCTCTGCCTTTAGCGCAGGTCATGATCTCGAGATCCTGGGACCGAGGCCCGAATGGGGCTCTCTGCTCAGCAGGGAGCCTGCTTCCTCTTCTCTGTCTGCCTGCCTCTCTGCCTATTTGTGATCTTTCTCTTTCAAATAAATAAATAAAATCTTAAAAAAAAAAAAACCAAACAAGACTCCATTTTACGTTTTAGGATTTCATTGATTTTTGATCACTTATCTAATTATTTTGGTCTTTCTTTTACTTCCCTTGAAATCATAACCGGTCTTCTTTGAACCTTCTCTGGATCCTCTCGAGGTCAATTGCTCATTTCTTAGGTGTGCTGAGCAGGCGTTCTTGAAGTTTTCTCCCAGTGGGGACGCATTGAGGACTTGGTCATTTGAGTCCCCTAACCCTCCCCGCAGTGCAGTGGGGATGGAAATCTCATGCAGTTCCGTCAGGGTCCACATGATGGTGGCCTTGTCTCCATAAACTGGACGTCAGGGCCCTCTGTATGCTGGAAGCTCACGGGCCTGTTTTCAGCTCCTGCACTAAAGCTGCCGGCAGCTTGCGCGGCCCAGGCCCAGGTTTTTGGCTTGGACTCCACACCAGTGGTGGCGACCCAGCGTCGGGATCGTGGGCGGTATGATGGGGGGAGACCTGCACACTCTCAGGTGCTGCTGCTCCACGCGACCGTGTGTGGGGTTTGATTTTTTTTCTGTGGAAGATTTTTCTGGCACAATTCAAATTTGGGGGATGGAGGATGAAGATACATAGTGAAAACGAATAATGCTGCAGTCTAAATTGAGACCCGCAGCTACTGTAAAATACAAGAGTGCAAAGATTTAATATGAAAAAAGATAATATGAAATTCTTATTTAAAATGAAAATCATAATTTGACTTACATTGGGTGGGCTAAATAAGGCATATCACTAAAATGCATTTCACCACTTACTACTTTTTAAAACGTGGCTACTGGAACATAAAAAGAGCTAATAATAGTAATAACTAGGCTGGCTAATACTTTTTCAGCACCTACTAGGTGTCACAAATAGTGCCAACTATCTTTCATAGATTACTTCCCAGGAACTCTTTAAGAGGTAATATTATTGTCACTCTTTGGCTTATAGGAAAACTTGGGTTTATCGAGGTTAAGTTCAAAGTCACAGAAGAATTGACTGAAGAATCTGTGATATTCATCCAAGGTGTCTAGTGACACTGTTCCCCAGTGCAAAGAAAATTAACTTTTTGTAAAAAGGGAAACATCTTAATCATCCAGAATGAAGCCTCACCAAGGCTCAGGATGAATGCTTCCTTTCCTTGTGAAATAATTGAATTGACCTCGCAAAAAATGAAAAAGAGAACTCATTATCATTGTTTGCATATATTTTTCAGGAACAAGTTACTTCCAAAGTATCTGAGTCACAGGAATGAATACCACTATAATACACACACACACACACACACACACACACACACACTGCATATACCTAATAACTTGAGTCAAAAGATGAAGGTGTTTTATGAACAAAGTTTTCCCTATTCCTTCACCTTGCCTTTTTGTACTTCTGTTTCTTTATTAGTCTCATTTTCTGCTTCAAGAAGGGAAAAATCAGATGGCGCATGATTGTCCACAAACCCTGGCAAGAAAAGAGTAAACCTATTCAGCCCTGGATCCCTGTAGGTGACAACTAGATAGGAATGCAGCGCCTTAGAAAGACTAGGATGGAATAATGCAAAGATTGAAATCCCTGAGAAAAAGTGACTCTATGAGGTCTGAGGCTTACCACGTGGGCACACCCCTGAAAGGCATTGGGTATTCCAGAGACAAGCCATTATAGCCTACTTATTTGCTAACTCTGCTTCATGAACTGGGACAAGACAAAGCAAATGCAGGGGAAGCAGATGTCCCCTGAAAAAATTATGCTTTTTATTTGGACCATGCAGCAGGTGTGGATGGAGGGAGGAGCTGTGAGTGTCGGGTTCATATTTACGAGTTACACTGTGTTTTCACAATTACTGTGTCCACTTAACATCTGTGAATAGGAAAAACTCCACTTAATATAAAGTAATGGTTCTCAAGTAACAAAATGATGTTTATGACTACTAATTCCTGGCCCCGCACCATCTGATTCTGATTCAGTTGTTCCAAGATAGGTCCTGATATTACTATTTTTGTTTGAATATTTGCTTGCTTTTGCTCTCTAGGTAATCACAATGTGCAGCTAGATTTAAATACCACAGGTTAAGAAAAAAAAATACACTTAAGATTACAAATAATCCTTGAGGTGAAGAGTAATTTTCCATTGCTCCAAGACTTGAAGTTTATGTGGCAAACTAAGCACAGATATGGTGATCCCCATTAGTCATGAATTCTTTATTTGTGAATTTGCTTTCATGCTAAATTTATAACCCCCAAATAAACAAACAACCCGTGGCTCTTTCATGGGCAATCCCAGACATGCACGTGCTCTGCACAGTGAAAACTTTGCCCCACAGACATATTCCTAGCTGAGGGCGAGGAAGATGATGCACCGCCATGTTTTAGCTCTCATACTTTGTCCTAGCTCTCAAACTTTGTCCTAGCTTTTGCATTTTTGTGCATTTTAAAAGTTTTTCATTTTTTAAGGTTTTATTTTAATTCTAATTAACCTACTATGGTATGCCAGTCTCACAATACACACACAACACGCAGCACTCATCACAGGTGCACTCTTTAAGCCCCATCACCTGTTTTACCCATCTTCCCACCCTCCTTCCCTCTGTAGCCATCCATTCTCTATGATGATTAAGAGTCGATTTCTGGATTTCTCTTTATTTTTTTCTCTTTGCTTGTTTGCTTTGTTTCTTAAGCTCCACATATGAGTGAAATGATATGATGTTTGTCTTTTTCAGATGGAGTTATTTTACTTAGCATTATACTCTTTAGATCTATCCATATTGTTTAAGGGCAAAATGCCATTCTTTTTTATGGCCAAATAATATTCCTCTCTGTGTGTGTGCACACCACCTCTTCTTTATCCCCTCAAGGATACTTGAGTCCCTTCCATATCTGGGCTATCATAAACAATGCTACTATAAAGATAGGGGTGCATGTATCCCTTTAAATTAGTGTTTTTGTATTTTGGGGTAAATACCCAGTAGTATAATTTCTGGAGCATATGGTTATTCTATTTTTTTAAAAGATTTTATTTATGTATTAGAGAGAAACACGGCGAGAGAGGGAACACAAGCAGGGGGAGTGAGAAAGGGAGAAGCAGGCTTCCCACCGAGCAGGGAGCCCGATGCGGGGCTTGATCCCATGTCTCTGGGATCATGACCTGAGCTGAAGGTAGTCGCTCAACCAACTGACCCACCCAGGTGCCCTGGGTTATTCTATTAACTTTTTGAGGAACCTCTGTTAAATGGACACCAGATACCCAAAATGGCGGTTGTGAGGCTAATTAGCACATCTGACCCAACAATATAAACATTTCCCAGAACTCAAGAGTTGGAAAGCACCCAGCCAGCCCTAACCAATTAAAAAGGAATAATAAATCACCCCACTGCACTATCGTGCATAACCAGCTACTCCTGCTTCTGTAAAATAAGCTTACTGCTGTTGCTTTGCTATTGAATGGAGACATGTCCACCTGGATATGTTCTGTTCCTTTGGAGACATACCCACCAGGATATGTTTTGTTTCTTTGGAAACATGCCCACCAGGGCAGGTTTTATCTTTTTAAAAACCCAGAGCACCCTAGGGTTGGGGTCCTCGTAGAGCCCGGACTCTAGCGAGTGGTCTCTGGCCAGCTGTAATAAACCTCTCATTCTTTAACCCTTAATGGCATCAATGGTGATTCATTGAGCGTGCCCTGTAACACCTCTATACTGTTTGCACAGTGGCTACACCATTTTTCCTCCCCACCAAGAGGGTTCCTTTTTCTCCCCCTCCTTACCAGCACATATTGTTTCTTGTGATTTTTATTTTAATCATTCTGGCAGGTGTGAGGTGATATCTCATTGCAGTTTTGATTTGCATTTCCCTGATGGTGACTGATGATGACCATCTTTTCTTGCATCTGTTGTTGGCCATCTTAATGTCTTCTTTAGAGAACTGTCGGTTCATGTCTTCTGCCCATTTTTGAATTGACTTGCTTGGTTTGGGGGTGTTGAGTTTAAGTTCTTTATATATTTTGGATACTAACCATTATCAACTATGTCATTTGTCAAATATCTTCTCCCATTCATAGATTGCCTTTTAATTTTGGTGATTGTTTCCTGCACAGAAGCTTTTTTATTTTAATGTAATCCCCAAAGTTTATTTTTGTGTTTTTGTTTCCCTTGCCTTGGAAAACATATCTAGAAAAATGGTGTTTTACTCAATGTCAGAGGAATTACTGCCTATACTCTATTCTAGAATTTTTATGGTTTCAGGTCTCAGATTGAGGTCTTCAATCCATATCGAGTTTATTTTTTTATATGGTATCAGCAAGTTGTCCAATTTCATTCTTTTGCATGTAGTTGCCCACTTTTCCCAGAATCATTTGTTGAAGAGATTTTTTTTCTCATATTCTTGCCTTCTTTGTCAAAGACAAATTGACCATATAATCATGTGTTTATTTGGGGGCTCTCTATTCTGTTCCATTGATCTATGTCTATTTTTGTGCCAGTACCACACTGTATTGATTACTAAAGCATTGTGGTATATCCTGAAATCTAGGATTATGATACCACCAGTTTGATTCTCCTTTCTCACAGTTACGTTGGCTATTCTAGGTCTTTTGTGGTTCCACACAAATTGTAAAATTATTTGTTCTACATCTGTGAAAAATGCTCTTGGTACTTTGATTAAGGACTACATTAAATCTATAGATTACTTTGCGTAGTATGAACATTTCAACAATATTTGTTATCCCAGTACACAAGCATGGAATATCTTCCCATTTATTTGTGTCATCTTAATTTTTTAATCATTTTTTTAAAGTCAATCGATTTAGGGTGCCTGGGTGGCTCAGTCGTTTAGTGTCTGTCTTCAGCTCAGGTCATGATCCCGGAGTCCTGGGATTGAGCCCTGCATCGGGCTTCCTGCTCAGCAGGAAATCTGCTTCTCCCTCTCTCACTTCCCCTGCTTGTGTTCCCTCTCTAGCTGTGTTTCTCTCTGTCAAAGAAATAAATAGAATCTTTTATAAATAAATAGATAAATAAATAAATTTTTATTAAGTAAATAAATAAATTTATAGTTTTCAGAATATAGGCCTTTCACTTTCTTGGCTAAGATTATTCCTAGGTACATTAATTTTTTAGTGTGATTATAAATGGGATTGTTTTCTTAATTTCTCTTGCTTCTACTTCTTTATTAGTGTATAGAAATGGAATGGACTTCCGTATATTGATTTTGTATCCTGCAACTTTATTGAATGAGTATTTTGGTTCTAGCGCTTTTTTGTTGGGGCCTTTTGGGTTTTTCTTTTTTTTTTTTTAAGATTTTATTTATTTGACGGAGAGAGCACAGCTAGAAAGGGAATACAAGCAGGGGGAGTGAGAGAGGAAGAATAGTGCCATCTTTTATTTCTTTTTGTTATCTGATTGCTGTATCTAGGACTTCCAGTACTATGTTGAATGAAAGTGGTGAGAGTGGACGTCCTTGTTTTGCTCCTGATATCAGAGGAAAAGCTCTCATCCCTCCCCCTCCCCCCCGGGGTATGATGTTAGTGGGTTTTTCATATATGATCTTTATTATGTTGAGGTATGTTCCCTCTAACCCTACTTTGTTGAGGGTTTTTATCATGCATGGATGTTATACTTTGTCAAATGTTTTTTCTGTATCTATTGAAATTACCATATGGTTGTTATTCTTTCTTTTGTTGATGCAGTGTATTACATTGATTGATTTGCACACGTTGAGCCACACTTGCATTCCAGGAATAAATCCCACTTGATTATGATCAATTATTTTTTAATGTATTGTTGCATCCAGTTTGCTAATATTTTGTTGAAGATTTTTATGTCTATGTTTATTACAGATGTTGGCTTATATTCCTTTCTTTTTTCTTTTCCTTTCTTTTTTGGTATCAGAGTAATGCTGGTCTCATGGAATAAATTTGGGAGTTTCCTTCCCTCTTATATATTCTCTTACATATTTGGGAATAGTTTGAGAAGTATAGGTATTAATTCTTCTTTCTTTTTTTTATCTGTTTATTTAAGCAGTCCCCATGTTAAATATGGGCTCAAACCCATAACCCTGAGACCAAGAGTTATATGCTCTTCTCATGGAGCCATTCAGGAGATCCTATATTAATTCTCCTTTAAAAGTTTGGTAAAATTTACCTGTGAAGCTGTCTGGTCCAAGCTGTCCTTGCTGGTAATCAGTGCATTCAAATGTTCTATTTTTTCCTGATTCAGTCGTGGGAGGCTTTATGTTTCCAGGAATTTATCCATTTTTTCTAGATTGTCCAAATTATTGACATATGATTTTTCATAATATTTTCTTAAAATCCTTTGTATTTCTGTGGTATTGGTTATTTTTTCCTCTTTCATTTCTGCTTGTTTTTTAGTTCCCTCTTTTTATTTGATGAGTCTGATTAAAAATTTATCAATTTTATATATTCTTTTGAAGAATAAGCTGCTGGTTTCGTTGATCTATTCTATTGCTTTTTTTAGTCTTTATATAATTTATTTCTGCTCTAATCTTCATTATTTCCTTCCTTCTACTGATCTTGGATTTTGTTATTCTTTTTATAGCTCCTTTAGGTATAAGGTTAGGTTGTTTGAGATTTTTTCTTCCTTCTTGAGGTAGATCTATATTGCTATAAATGTCCCCCTTAGAACAACTTTTACTGCATCCTAAAGATTTGAACTACTGTATGTTCATTTTCATCTATCTCTAGATATCTTTTGTTTCCCCTTTTCTTGGTTGACCCATTCATTGTTTAGGAGCATGTTATTTAACCTCCATGTATTTGTATTCTTTCTAGATTTTTTCTCATGGTCACTTTCTAGCTTTATAAGCATTGCGGTCAGAAAAGATATATGGTATACATTTAATCTTTTTGAATTTGTTGAGATTTGTTTTGTGACCTAATGTGTGATCTATTTTGGAGAGTGTTCCATATGCTCTAGAAGAACATGCATTCTGTGCATTGTGCATTCTGCTGTTTTAAGATGGAATATTCTGAATAACTGTTAAATCCATCTGGTCCAATGTGTCATTCAAAGTCATTTTTTCTTTGTTTATTTTGTTTGATGAGCTAACTATCCATGTAAGCGGGGTGTAAAAGAACCCTATTATTATTGTTTTGCTATTGATTAGCTCCTTCATGCTTGTTATTAGTGGCTTTATGTATTTGGGTGCTCCCATGTAGATGCCTAAACATTTACAGTTGTTATATCTTCTAGTTGGATTTTTCCCTTTATGGTTATATAGTGTCCTTCTTTGTCTCTTGCTACAGTCTTTGTTTTAAAGTATATTTTGTTCAATATAAGTATTGCTACATTGCTTTTTTTTCCATTTCTATTTGCATAATAGATGCTTTTACATCTCCTCATTTTCAATGCATGTGTTTTTAGGCCTCAAATGAGTCTTATAGGCAGCATAGAGATGAGTCTTGCTTTTTTATTCATTCTGTCACTTATGTTTTTTGATTGGGGCATTTAGTCCATTTACATTCAAAATAATTATTGATAGGTATATACTTATTGCCCTTTGTTTCTTGTTTTATGGTGGTTTTTGTGTTTCTTCTCAGTTCCTTTCTTCTCTTCTTCTCTTATGATTTGCTGGCTTCCTTTAGTGATATACTTGGATTTCTTTCCTTCTCTTTCTCTCTTTGCTTATCTGTTACTGGTCTTTGATTTTTGGTTACGATTTGGTTTATATATAACATCTTGTGCATATGGCTTCTGTAGTAATTTGATGGTTGCATTCTAAAAGCACTAAATTTTTATTCCCTTCCTTTGACATTTTAAGGTATATGGTGTTGTGCTTTATATCCTTTTATTTTATGAATCCGTTGACTGATTTTTATAAATATACTTAATTTTATTGCTTTATTGCTTCCTAATTTTCTTTGCCCTGCTTGTGGTCTTTCCTTTCCATTTAGAGTCCACCTTAACATTTTTTGTAAGGCTGGTTTAGTGGTGATGAATTTCTCTAAATTTTATTTGTCTGGGAAACTCTATCTCTTCTATTCTGAATGACAGCTTTGCTGGATAGAGAATTCTTGGTCCTAGGTTTTTTTGTTTGCTGTTTGTTTGCTGTTTTTGTTTTTGTTTTTTTATCTTTCAGCACTTTGAATATATCATGCCACTTTCTTCTGGCATGCAAACTTTTTGCTGAAAAATCAGCTGATAGATTTATGGAGTTTCCCTTGTATGTAATTGTCTTTTCTTTTGCTGTTTTTAAAATTCTCTCTTTAATGGCACCTGTGTGGCTCAGTTGGTTAAGTATCCAACTCTTGATTTTGGCTAAGGTCATGACCTCAGGTTTTGAGATCAGATCCCACATCAGGCTCCTCACTCAGCAGGGAGTCTGCTTAAGATTCTCTTTCTCCCTCTCCTCTTCCCCCTGCTCATGCTCTCTCTCTCTCTCTCTCTCTCTCTCTCTCTGAAATAAATAAATCTTTTAAAAAGATAAAGAAAAATAAAATTCCCTCTCCCTTCTTTTAGCTAGTTTAAGTACTATGTGTCTTGGTGTGGACATCCTTGGGTTGAATTTGTTAGGATCTCTCTTTGCCTTTTGGATCTGGATATCTGTTTCCTTACCCAGATTTGGAAGCTTTCAACCATTATTTCTTTAAATAAGTTTTCTGCTCCCTTTTTCCTTCTGAGATCCCTGTAATGCAAATGCTATTACACTTGATGATGTCACTGAGTTCCCTTAATCTATTTTCTTTTTTTACTCTTTTTTCTCTCTTGTGTTCAGCTTGATTACTTTGCATTACTCTGGCCTCCGGGTCACTAATTCATCTTTCTGCTTCCTCTAGTCTACTATCTATTTCCTTTAGTGTATTTTTAATTTAACTTATTGAGGTCTTTATCTCTGACTGGTTCTTTTTCATGTTTTCTATCTCTGTTGAGGAAGCTCACTGAGATCCTCATTCTTTTCTCAAGTCCAGTGAGTATCTTTATGATCATTACCTTAAATTCTCTACCAGACGTATGGCTTATCTCCATTTCGCTTTGGTCTTTTGCTGTCATTTTGTCCTGTTCTTTCATCTTGGAACATATTCTTCTGTTTCCTCATATTACCTAACTCTCTGTGTCTGTTTCTATATGTTGAGAAAATCAGCTATGTTTCCAGCTCTTAAAAGTAGTGGCTTTATGAAGAAGAGGTCCTATCATGCCCTCTGGTGCCATGTTCATTGTTCACCCAAATCTGGCACTTCAAGGTGTCTCCTATGTGTGTTGCCTTACTCTACTGCTGTGGCTAAGCTGCTTTTGTTTTCAGTCCAGTCATCTGTTCTAGCTCTCCTTGCTTATTGTGGGCAGGGTGTGGTCCCTGTGTTGTTAGTGGGCCAGTCTGAGGCTGCCTTGGAATTATTTGGGTCAGACCAGGCATTTGCCAGACCTGCAATAGTACCAAATTTCAGGGCACTCTCCTGTGTTGTCCCCTGGGAGGCTGTTGTTGATGGGTAGTGCCAGCAGTCAGAGGAGATGTCTGTCCCCAACCTACTGCTGGGGCCACAGTGGAACTGGTGTGTGCAGTTATTTCCCCCAGTCCCAAGGCAGCAATCACTTTGGAGTGGTGCTGGCCCCTGTTGAGGTTACTTGCACACTGTCATACTTGTGGAACTTCTTTGGATGGACTACTGACAAGGCTAAGTTGGAGAGGGCAAGTCCACAGAAGAGCACAGGGGCAGGGCATGTGATGTTAACAATGTGTTAGTGGGTCTGCTGTGGGGGGAGGCCAGGAACCAAGGCCTAGCTGGAGGGGGGGTGTCTGTGGAAGTATGTGGGGTGGGCATGTTGTTAGCATGCTAGGTGGAGAATGTTGGTGTTGTGCTGGTTCCCTCCGGTGTCCATGTATCTAGGCTGGGTGATGGGACATGGAAATGGCATTTCAGATTTCTTTTGTTCTTGAAGAAGTCCCCCAATGATCCCTACACCTCCCAGAACATTCTCTGAGAGTAATAAACAAATCTCCTTTCTGTAAACCCTAGGTGTTTTTCAAACTGATTTTATGCTGTATTCAGTGAAGCTGTTTGTTACACTGTCTTTTAAGGGCATGGATTCAGTTTCCTTTTGCCCTCCAGCTCTCCCAGAGCTGAACCCACTGATTTTAAAGTTCTAGATGTTAAGCACCACTGATTGTGAGAACCTGTGAAAACCTTTGGGTTTTCAAAGCCAAATGTTATGGACATTTGTCTTCCTCGTGTGGGTCTGCTGTGCCTGGAGTATCTTGTGTGAGGTTGGCCCTTCTCTCCCCTCTCTAGGCACAAGGCATCCCTCAGTCCTATAGATAGTCGTATGGGTCTGTTTGGCTCCCAACTTTATCTCTGTCCTTCCTACCCTCATTGATGTGGATTCTTCTCTACATTTAGCAATGGAGAGAGTACTGCCACTCTTGGGAGTAATGATTTGAGTTATTTACCCTGATGTGGGTAATATCTAGGAGTATCTGTAGGATAAGAGGAGCTCAGGATCCTCCTAGTCTGCCATCCTTCCCAGAAGTAAAATATAAAATAATTTTTGATATTTTTCTGAATATTATGCATATTACAACTGGATTCAGTTATAGTTTCCAATGAGGATTTTTGTTTTGTTTTATTCTAACTTTAATCATCTTTAAAAAAAAAAAAAAAGATTTTATTTATTTATTTGACAGAGAGAAACACATCCAGAGAGGGAACACAAGCAGGGGAAGTGAGAGAGGGAGAAGCAGGCTTCCCGCCGAGCAGGGAGCCTGATGTGGGAATCAATCCCGGGTCTCCGGGATCATGACCCAAGCTGAAGGCAGTCGCTTAACCAACTGAGCCACCCAGGCACCCCCTAACTTTAATCATCTTGCTTGGACTTCAACTGCCAACTCTTGGGTGGCATCTGACATTTCATTTTATTTTTGACTTTAAATTTATTTTATTTTTTCAGTGTTCCAAGATTCATTGTTTATGTCCCACACCCAGTGCTCCATGCGATACATGCTCTCAGTACCCACCACCAGGCTTTCCCATTCCCCCACCCCCTTCCCTCCAAGACCTTCAGTTTGTTTCTGACTCCAAAGTCTCTCATGTTTCGTTTCTCTCCCCAAATTATCCTACTTCCCATTTCCTTTCCTTCTCCTACTGTCCTCTATATTACCCCTTATGCACCACAAGTAAGTGAAACCATGTGACACTTGACTTTCTCTACTTGGCTTATTTCACTCAGCATACTCTCTTCCAATCCAGTATATGTTGCTACAAAAGTTGGATATTCATCCTTTCTGATGGAGGTGTAGTATTCCATTGTATATATGTACCACATCTTTATCCATTTATCTGTTGAAGGGCACCTTGGCTCTTTCCATAGTTTGGTGATTGTGGCCATTGCTGCTATGAACATTGGGGTCCATATGGCCCTTCTTTTCACTACATCTGTATCTTTGGAGTAAATACCCAGTAGTTCAATTGCAGGGTCATAGGGTAGTTCTATTTTTAATTTTTTAAGGAATCTCCACACTGTTTTCCAAAGCGGCTGCTCCAACTTACATTCCCACCAACAGTGTAAGAGGGTTCCCCTATCTCCGTAGCCTCTCCAACACTTGTTGTTTCCTGTCTTGTTAATTTTGGTCATTCTTCCTGGTGTAAGGTGGTATCTCAGTGTGGTTTTGATTTGAATTTCCCTGATAGCTAGTGATGATGAACATTTTTTCATGTGTCTGTTAGCCATTTAACATTTCATATTTTTTAAAAAGATTTTATTTATTTGAGAGAAAGAGTGGAAGGAGCACAGGGGAGAAGGACAAGCAGATCCTGTTCTGAGTGCAGAACCTACAGTAGGGCTTAATCCCAAGACCCGGACCTGGAGATCATGACCTGAGCCAAAACTAAGAGTCAGATGCTCAACCAACTGAGCCACCCAAGTGCCCCTGAGTCTGACATTTCAGTGCAGTTCTTTGGTTTTGTTTGTGTTTTGTTTGTTTTAGTTTTGGGTAAGATGTTTTGAGTCTACCTGATACATACATGATTCAAGTTTTAGTGAGAGATTTGGGCAGAGATTTACTTAAAACTTGAGATTCCATCTCTCTAGTGGTCTCTTGTCTAGGTTTTCTATTATTCCTTGGCTGTGATTTCTCAAAACTCTATAGACTAAAGTGACTGTGGATTTACTAGCAGAAATTTTGCCATTCTCCATGGTAAAGACTGTGGCCTGCTCTAAGGCTGAAAACTATAATAAATGAAATTTTATCCAATGCTTTTTTCTTCATTAATGTGTTGACACCCCTCCCAGATCTCCACACTTATGTTCACTCTCAAGCGCCTTCAAATAATTATGTTTTAGAATTTGACCAGGTCTTATAATTGTTGCCTGATGAAGGCCTAGTCCCATGCAAGCTTTTTCAGTCAGAATATGCTTTTGGATTAGGTCTAATATATCGCTGTTAGTGAATTAAGACACAATTTTGTATTTAAAACATTGGCATGGGTGATTACAAGGCATCCTAACAGTTGGCTTGCTTTTGTTGACTAAAACTTACATTGAATATAATGAAGCTGAAATGCCAGACTCTCCTTGTTATGCTTTTAAAAAAAAAAAAAAAGGAGGGGGTTATTCAAAGGTGTAGGAAGATGGGAGTGCTACAGTAGAATAAGGCTTGCCCATCTACTCCCTAAATGCATCTCCCAAAGGGAGTCCAAGGACCCGTCCCTCATTAGAGGTGGCATCTCATGGTGGCTCTTCTCTAGAGGCCAGGTTTGGTGGTGAGAATTACTACTGTCAGACTGGCTTGTCTGATTCCATGGTGGCACTACTCACCAAAGGTGAGAAATGCATGAATACTGGAATGAAAGGCAGGGCCAAAATCAGTACTAGGAACAGTCTCACTGGCAGAAGTCTTTGGTATTAGCTAATAGATCCGTATAGCTCTAGAACGGATATACGTGGACACCCTACGAATGTTTTACTTACTTTGTATAAGTATAAAGCTCTAGGACTGGTGAACAGAGGACTGAATGAAATCACGGAAGTTACCAGATGGAACAGAAAGTTGAACAGAACCAGGACTGTAAAGGCACCATTCCCAGCTACCTCAGGTTAGGAAGTGCCTCTCATAGTAACGATGTCATGGAGATCAAAACAACCTGCAATTGAAATGAGAAAGCAGGAGCTATTAGTGATAGAGCAAACCCCCATGTTGGTGGAAGAGCTATCCATCTGGTGGATAAATCATGTCTCAAGGTTATGATTTGGTGGAGCAAATATTACTTATCATGCTGGGCTTGTGAGATCAGGAATTTCTTGGACATTGCATACATATCGGAGGTCCTGCTGATGTGGTTACAGACAATGCAGACGGAATATTGAGTGAACTAGAGGATTTTAGGAATGGTGGAAGAGACAGTATATCTAACTTTACAATCATTGTGAAGTGCTAGAGTCTGAGACCTGCTGCTTTTGAGGTTTTCAAAACTGCCAGTAAATGAATATTTTCTAGTCTTGGTAAAGACCATCTCTACTGAGATTTCCCTGTACCCTGATAAACCTTGGCTTTTTTCATGTTTAATAAATCTTCTATAACTCTTTTAATATAACTACATGAGCAGTGATTTAAAATTCATCAGAGCTGTCTTCAGGATTTTTCTCAGTATTGAGTATGTATTAAGATCTGATTTCTGCTCAGCACAATTATGTGATGTTATACAAAAAGTTTAACTTTGATGTTGTACAAAAGGCTATCAAATATATAGTTATCATTATGCAGAAATTAATCTATTGTGGCTATTATGTACTGCATGTTTGTGTCCCCTACTCCTAAAAGGCCTATGTTGGAACCCTAATCTCCAGTGGAATGGTATTAAGAGGTGAGGCCTTTGGGAGGTAATTAGGTTCCAATGAGATCGGGAGGGTGGATTAAATTAGTAGCCTCATAAGAGAAAACTGAAGATAGGTTAGTTCAATTTGAGTTGCTGGATAGGAGAGCTTGTGACAGATATTGCTGGAAAACCCAGAGAGCCAGTTCACATTGTTGTGGAGTCTACCCAGTTAAGATACTGATAGAAAGACCACATCTCTTACATATTTTCTACATTGCCAAGATATTTTATTCATTATCAGTACTTACTATGCTTAGTGTATTGGAGTATCACTAAAAATGAGCCCATTGTGCAACAGGATAACAGAAAGAAAATAAATCTCCCTCTGTGGCATGTCATCCATCTCTCCCTTCTAACATTTCCTTCTCAAGTTGACATTTTAGGGAGCCAGAACATGGTCAGACGCTTTGATAATGACACAGTCTGTACCCGCATTTTCTGTGAGACTTTCTGCAGCTCAGATAAATCCTGGAGGAAGTGTCATTTCAGTCTCAAAGATTTTTCTTGACATGCAGGAACTCTCCTCTCCCTACTTATCATCTTGAAGTCTCTCTTCTCTCCACTCTCATAAAATGTGGGGAGAGGCTTCTTCCAGAAGGTTATTAAAGTTTGTTTGGCAGTCCACTGGTTGGGAATGAGATTTCCTGGTGATTTAATTTTGATGTGTTTCCTAACTTGGGTTTAATTCTATTCATCCCAATAGATGTCAGAGTAAAGAGGTCCAGGTTACTATGAATATGTATTACAGTACACTGAATTGATGATATTTTAAATAATTTAATGCAGAGCATTTTCTACGCTAGTAATTTTAGTGACCCATATCAACTGTAGAAATTTCAGGAACAGTTGCATGTAACAGAACTATTACTTGGAAAAGGCAAGCTGTGCACTAGATGTTATCCCACGGGGCAGTATCACACTGACTAATATTCCGTGGTTTAAGGGCTGACCCCAGCTGACTCCTGCGACGGAGTTATCAGCATACTAATAATGGATACATATGGCAGATTGAACTCAAATTAACCATGTAATAGAGCTGAAATACAAAATCCTGACCTCTGTGTATTAATTATAGTGATGAAAATAACTATATCTTAGGCCGCAATACTCACTTTGCTATGGCATTGATTTTTCTTCCTGTACATAGACCTAAATTGGGTATGGATATGTTCTCAGTGAGATCAGTCCTGTCAAGTCAGTGGGGTTGGAAGTGGTAGGTAGGTGTTTTTGCTTATGTGTCTCCCTCCCCTGATGCTCAGATGGCATCATCTGGGGGGGGGGGGGCTGCGGTTCTCCTTTTCCCTACACTGACCATCCCCTCTCACCTCCCGCATCACCCCCAGACTCCTAGTTCTGTTCAACACACCTTGGTGGGTGACATCAGTTCCTTGAACTTGTAGCCAAGCTTTTAAGCTGCCTTTGTGTGTGTCCAATTAAAATGCTAACTTGCAGATGTAGGCATTTCTTTTTAAAACATATTCTGAATTTCTTGAAGACTGCCTCTCTGTAGACTCCAACTACTAGTAATAGGTAAAAAAACAAACAAAAAAACCAAAAAACAAAAACTGTACATAATTGATTTAGAAGTTGAAATATGGTACCTTAAAGTCTGAAAAGGGAAACTTAAGTAGGAATTATAAAGCAAAGTTCATGAAAGGTAACCATTAAAGAAGCTGAGTTCAAGATAGATGGCAGAAAAAAAAAACCATCATGATTCTTGGGAAGAATGTGGCTTCTTTTTGGGAACTACACATTTATTACTGAAACTAGACAAAAGACAGTAGAGTATAAAAGGTGAGAAACCCATATTAAAGAACTTTCCCACCCTAGTATTAATTTTCTAGTGAGAAAAATAATGGCACTTCAAGCTGGAATAATCACTTTGACATGGAATTAATTTTTCTCTTCTGTAGAGATTAATATGTACTGCTTCAGACTAAACTAACTGTATTCATCACATAGACAGTAGCTGTGGGCTCCTTAAAGTCTGATGGATAATGGGCCAGCAGAGCCCAGGGGACGTCCAGAATCCTATTCCAGAGAAGAAATCTTCCTGCTAAGTGGAAGAATCCTAGCCCCAGAAAGTGCACATTAAAAAATAAAAACAGCCATTGGGAGGAAAAGTAAAGACTATAGCCATTCACCTATGATTCCTTTTAGTGTTTGAATAGAAATCTCCCTCTCTCTCTCTCTCTCTTTCTCTTTTTTCTGTCAGATGCTCTGTCCTCTAGACTTACACATCGACCTAGCCAAGTCCAGCACGGGCGAATGATTTTCAACGGTCCTGAAATACACACTTCCTAGATTTTTATTTACTTATTTACTTTCTAATTACTTAAGTAGGTATATTTCTCTTCATTTCCTTTTCCCCCCTAATTTTGCTACTGGAAGGCCTAGTTTCTAGAGTTGAAATACTATCACGTATTTTGAGGAATCTGAGAAAGAAGTCACTGACAGTATAGAAAAATAATTATGAGGTATCAGTTGGTGTAAAGGTTATGCAAACTTCTGAAGCTTCTTTCTTTCCATGTCTTAAACATCTGTTTTTCCTGATTTTTAAAAATTATTATTTTGAGTCGAAGGAACTTTGGATCTTAGCTATTTTGTCTTTCTCTTTTAAACAGCCGCCACCTACAACAGGCAAAGATGCTTGGAAGATAGATTTGTTTTCTATTTTTTCTATATGTATAGTATGAAATAGTATTTAAAAAGTCAAGTTTATATTTATTTAAGAAAATTAAGAAGTGAAGTTTGGCAACTCCAAGCATTGACAAAAGTAGAGTAGCGGAAAGCGCCTTAGTCTAACAGTGGGGATGTAAATTTTGAAAAACCAATCTGCAAGAGTTTAGTTGCTTCAGAATCCCAGGGGCCTGTCTCACGATTCTTCCCTTGGGGTTGGCAACAGCAGCCTCCTGTGGCGTGTTTTCCTCACTGCTGACATACACATGCAGGGCCATAGTCCCTGCTCAAGCCTGACACTCAAACTTCGAGGCTGCATAGACCAAAGCTGGGTCCTGTTGCTCAGGCCTTTTCTAAATAAGGTCTCACTCAACTCACTGTTGACCAGTCTGTGTCACCTGGTAGGTGAGTGTGGAATGTTTTATCTCCATGACCCTAAGAGGAAGACCAGGCCCTGTCCTTTCTTTGTTGTAGCAGATAGAAGCTGAAGCCATTGAAGTCTTTTATTTTAGAGTGGTAGATATCCCAGAGGTCCCCCCTCCCAGTGGATCCCTAAAAACTCCACCAAAGCATCAGGTCCCTGAGTTCTCACAAGACTTGTCTTTCACCCTCTGGGGAACGAGTGCCTCACCGAGGTCTCCTACATGTGAGCCATCTCTTGTTGTTCCTGCCGGATTTGCGGGGTATCATCGACATAATAGACTGGCTTGGTTTTTATGGGCTATCCTGGTGGCCCCCATCAGACTACTTCATGACAGAGAATGGGAATGTTGATACAGCCCTGAAGCAGAACTATGGCTGAAGAGTGACTATGCCACAAATAGAAACTGTTTGATTCCATTTTCTGATTGGAATCAAAAAGAACACCTTTGCCCAAGCAGTGGTGGCCTACAGTGTGTCCGAGGCATCATTAATCTGCTCTGACCATGATGATGGGTCTGACACAGTCGCTTCAGCAGGGCCTGCTCCTTGGGTAAGCTCTCAAGAGCCTACAGTAATTTTTCATGAGCCGTCCTGTGCCGGGAGCCAGCCCCGGCCAACAGTCAGGGTTCCCAGAAGGTGGTGACGGAGTCGGCGATATGAGGAGACCAGACTCGAAGAGTGGTGTGGGGATCTCCTGAAAACTGTGTCTTCAGGGTTCTTTATTTAAAGCTTTTTAGTTACAGATCTTCTCAAGAGAAGGGTGTATGATAAGAGAGATTTGTAGGAGCTTACACAGACTTCTTTCAGGTTTCCAATCATAAATTCCCCAAGACATCGGCGCTGTTCAGGTGCCATAAACTTAGGACAGAACATCCCTAATTGTGGGTGGAAACAGACCTTGGTCCACTGGTGGTCACATCAGTCTAGCTTTAGGCAAACAGTTGATTCCGTCTATCTTATCTCAGTGGAATGTTTTCTCCTCTGGCCATGCAAGGCAGGGTGGTCACACAGGCAAAAGGTGAATGGGTGGTCGTGGAAACTTTAAGTAACTACATTTAAACTATTAAGTATATTACATATAAACTATTAAGTATATTGGTATTGCTTGCAGCATGGCGGGAGGGGCAGATCATGCACTGTCCCCGACGTCTCCCCCTTTTTTATTTTAAATAGAGATATCAATCTTTCCCAGGATTGAAGAGGCTATGACCATGCCTGTCTTAGGCGTCCTGTCATCCATTTCTCTCTTACCTGTCATTGGCTCATATCTTCTTGGCAGACATGACTTGTCTTGTCTTAGGTTGAGAGAGTGGAGAGAGAATCTTACCCGTCATTGGCTAACCGGCCCCTCTTATACTTTTTCCACTGGGGGAGGGGAGGTTTTCAGATGCAGCCCATGCAAATGTACCTTTATCTTCCATAGTCATCATACCAAGGAACAATTAATTTAACAGGAAGTATCACATAAGGAGGTTGTTTGACAATCATGAATTTGACATTGACATTTGGTAAGGCACAACTGGTTAATATGCAGGCAGAACAAGTGATAGAATAACCATCATTCAGAGTAATATTAAGAGTCCTTTGTGCTCAGCAGTCAGCTCAGAGATTTTACTGAGTTGGGTGCTGGCAGGCGCGGTGTCCTGTTTCTGCGGATTGTTGTTGTTGATCAAGACAGCTTGATAGTCCGGAGGGACATGGAGGAGTGTGGGCTGAGTTGATGGTGGCGGCGGAGGGCCTGACATAAGGCTGGATTAGGTGATCCGGAATCCACCAGGGAGAGTCAGTGTCCTGTGGAAAGACACAAGCACTCCTCACCCCCAGGTTAATACCACATCTAGTCTTTATAGTTCATTTAGTCCCAAGTTACATCCCCGACAGTCCTGTCAAGGGGTTACTAGCTAAGTACCACCATCCACTGTAAACTTCAGGTTTCTAATGGTGGCACTTATCTCCGCCATCTTCCCTGAGTATATAATACTGTTTTTGACTAACCATATTGGCTGCAGGAGGAGGGCAGGGTCAGAGGTTTCCTGTGATACCTTTTACTGGAGGTCAGTGACCCAGTGTGGGGATTACTGCATTGCTAAATATGTTGATTCCAAGTATTCATTCTGGAATTGGAAAAATGACCTCTGGATGGGTCTTGAGATGGGTTGGGCCCACTGTGATCTGATTTTCATCCAGGGCATCATGTTTTCCTTGTTTCCTTCAGCCCCCACTCAAGCCAGGATAGAGGGCTTGATGTTGATGATTTAGATCTCTAGGTGTCAATGTCAAGTGAGACACTTTGTCAATATTTCTCAAAATGTCTGGGTAGTCTCTTGTCCTCAGGGTAAAGCCATCCTCTTAAGTATCCATAGACCCATTTGGGGAATGACTAAAAGAATCATTATTTTCTTGGTGCAGTGTTGGCAGAGTCTTCCCATCTAGGACCTGGTTCTGTTCACTCATTGGGTTCTGAGTATTAAAATTAGCTCAGATGTAGTAACTGAACAGGAATCATAACTACTTCGGGTGTAAATATTCTTACCTTTTCCTGGTTGTAGGTGCTTACCATCACCCTTGTTGACTGCCTTGTCTTACCATTTGGTCTCTCAGAACATCAGACACCATTATTATCTCTCAAACTCCCTGAAGGTAAAGTCCAGTTGGCTGTCCCTCCGACCTTGCCTATCATTAAGGTAATTGCAGTCTTCAGGCTACTGGCTTTTAAGCGTTGACGTCTGGCCTCTCTGACTTGAAGGCTTCACTATCCTCTTGATATTAACCAACCCAGTCTGTGACCAGGGCTAAATCTGCTACTTTATGTGTCACAGAATTCAATGCCAAAATTCCACAGGTATTGTCCCCAAGCTCACATATTAGCTGAGATTTAAAAAAAAAAAAAAAAGCCATTCCAAACTTCTCTTGGGCCGGGAGCTTCTGGCTTTGTTAGAACGGATCACTGGATCCTGTGGTCACTGGCCTATTGCAGTTTTTATTTATTTATTTATTTGTTTGTTTATTTATTTATTTATTTAGCTATGAAATGAGTCAATATTGTGAGGGTTGTAGTAATTCTGGCACTCTGAGCCCATTCATAATGAGGGTGACTGAGAAGGTGAACTCCTATCTAAAATGTGAATCAAAAAAAAAATTAAAAAATAAATAAATGTGAATCCATCCCAATAATGATGACTTGGAATGGATTCTTATCAGCTTGCATACTTCAGAGCTGCTGTATATATATATGCACACAGAGAACATTTTGGAAGAAGACATATAAAAATATTAACAATAATTATAGAAAGAAAAATTGGAGGAAAAATTTTTTCCTATTATATTTTCATTTTGTTAGATTTATGTTAAAAAATGAGATCAGGGGTGCTGGGTGGCTCAGTCGTTAAGCAGCTGCCTTCTGCTCAGGTCATGATCCCGGAGTCCCAGGTTCAAGCCCACATCGGGCTTTTTATTACAAACAAATATATAAACTTATTATAGACATTTGCTAGATTCTTTCTAGGAGCTCTGTTTTCATTTTTTTTTAATAAAGATTTTATTTATTTATTTCACAGAGTGAAACACAGCTAGAGAGGGAACACAAGTGGGGGAGTGAGAGAGGGAGAAGCAGGCTTCCCGCCGAGCAGGGAGCCTGATGCAGGGCTTGATCTCAGGACTCCAGGATCATGACCTGAGCCGAAGGCAGCCGCTTAATGACTGAGCCACCCAGGAACCCATTTATAATTTTTTTTTAAAGATTTTATTTATTTGACAGAGAGAAGCACAGCCAGAGAGGGAACACAAGCAGGGGGAGTGAGAGAGGGAGAAGCAGTCTCCCCGCCGAGTAGGAAGCCCGATGTGGGACTCGATCCCGGGTCTCCAGGATCATGACCTGAGCTGAAGGCAGTCGCCTAACCAACTGAGCCACGCAGGTGCGCCCATTTATAATTTTTAAGTAGGTCTTCATTATCTTATTTCCCTAGGCTACACTTCCTGAATCAAGCTAATAGAACGGTCATTGCTCTTACTCTAATAAGAATCTCAGGAGTTCGGCTCATCATTGAAGGAAAGACCATTCCTTTATATTTAGGAAAAGGGAACAAAAATGTTTATAACAAAGTACAAACTCTTAACACAATGAGAGAAAATACAATAGGAAATAAAACATGCCAAAACCTAGAGCTGTGTAAAAATGTGTAAGTTACTCCTCAGGTACAACTGAATACTGGTATTTGCCTTTCACCTATAGAAGGGCATCGCGGGAGTCCTCTTCTTACCTTGTGTTTTATGGCTGTTACTCAATAACTTCCAGAAGTAATTTACATACAAATGGCAGAATGGATTCTAGTGGCCCTTATTTGATATGGCCAAATATTATAATATAGCATCATATAATTTTTACTACATATAGTTTTCCTTTCATATAATGGGTAGAAAGTGGCTAAAATGTAACTATTTTTACAGTGCCTTTGTTCTTTAGTACTGAGTGTCACTGGACAAGTTATCAGCCTATTTGAATCTTAGTTTGGCTATGAAATGAAGGTATTAATAGCCCTTCTCTCTCAGAATTGTTATGATAATGAAAGAGATAATTCACAGTAAGCATTTGTAATGAGGTTTTGCATGTTGTAGGTACTCAGTAAATCACAGTTATTAATACTGCTTTCAAAGAGTTCTAGGTTTTCAAATACATTATTGGATTTGATCTATAGGAAAGAAAAATTATTATTATTATCCACCCAGCAGAGGTTACAATAAATGCAAATGTGAACAATATATAATTGTAACTACTAACTTTCTATGTCTTACAAAAGATTGAGCCTGAGAAATATTATCAGAAGTATTAAGCAATGAGATGGTAAAGTACAGAAGTGTTAGATGGGGAATAGATTTTTGCATCCGGTCTGGACAGAGATGTAACATGTCCTTTTTGTACACTTAAAACCTGTTGGTTGAATTAATGAACAAATCAGTGTATGAGTGAGAGAGGAATAGCTAAAAGAAGTGGGAGAGAAGACCATAGTTCCACTGTTGCAGGAGGTCTAGCATCACACCCAGAGAAAGCAGCGCGGACCCAGGCACCAGGGAGAGGATCCAGTGGTATGTTCCCTGCTTTGAAGCAAGGGCAGCCTAGTCTTGAAGAAGAAAGGCCAATCCTAGCCTGATAAAATAGGGAAAGGGCACCCTTGGGAAAGCACTGACAACAGATTTCCATCAACACTCTGGGCTTGCCCAAGACTGTGACTGCCATTGGAATAGGATTCCTAACTGATGGTACCCAAAATAATTTGGGGGATCTATGACAGAAACAGGGAAAAAAATCAAATATTTTCACACATCTCTGAACAGAAATTTGACATTTTCTTCCATGGCAAATATGGGCAACAAGTCACAGCAGTCTACAATAATTGTGACTGTGTCATGACGAGAACGCATGGATTGTCTCATCGTTCTAGCTTTGCAGGTTGTCTACAAGCATTCTTTGTATATATCACTTTGGTGATGAGGCTGAACTCTGGAACCTGTTATGGGTAAATAGTGAGGCAAACTATTTCTAAATCAAACTTTGTTTAATATAGTTACACTGTATTGCAATATATTTGGAAACATTCATAATCCAATGCAGTTTATTTTAAGCGTAAAAACACGGCTCTGTGAGGAGACCCATAGGCTTTTCCAGCCTGCTAAAGGAATTCATGGAACAAAAAAAAAAAAGTTAAGAACCCCAACTTGAGAAGAAGCATCTTGCTTTGAGAACAAGCATCTTCTCAGTGCTCTGTCATGTTGTTATTCTCTACCAGTCTCCAGGTACAGGGCTCCATCTGGGAGCTCTCTTCTCTAGGACTCCCCTGTGATTGACGGTCAGCATAGCCCCGGTTGCCTGTGTGGGTAAGATAAGGTGTTACATCATCCTTTCTGTTGTTCTTTGCACTCTCTCCGGGGCGCATTCTCTTCCATTTAAATGACTTCCCGATCTTAGCACACACCCAGAGATCAAAGGGATAACTTCAGGCAGGTAGGGATGATTCAAAAGGGCTTAAATCTGGAAGCAGAGATCTCCACACATGGATGGGAGCTGCTAAAAGGAAGGGAAGGGAAGGAAGGTGATGGGAGAGGAGATGGTGGGAGGGATGGCCCAGCAGACAGAAACCAGCACTCAGTGGCCAGAGAATATAGGTATAGGCCATAGGCTGGCCGGAGACTAGCATCAGGGAAGTCCAGGGAAAAAAAGGGAAATGTTTGCTGAAACAAAGCCCACAGAATATGGTAGCAAGTACTCTAAAATCAGGCAAAATGCAGACTCATATCCTGACTGACACCAGACAAGTCCGTCTAGATGTGGTAAGAAATTCAGAGCAGGGTTACATCTGGAAGGAAAGGTAGAGTTAGAAAAACAGAACCTCATCTTAGAAAGGCCAGAATACTGGGCTGACTTCAAGGGAGTCAAGTAAGGACATGGTGGAAAGGGGTAGTAAATTGGAGGCTTTGTCTCAGGTATAAGGCACAATTCTGTGTCTTTATACATGGGGCACATTGAGTGGCTCGCTGGGGAGAATCTTACTGGTGAATTGGGACTAAGTCTACTGGTCAAGGTGACCTCATTCATGCCAATAGGAACAGAAGGCTATGAAGTCAGAGAACCAGGGAGTTTGTGACAACTGGTCAGATTTCTAAATCTGCCTTATTCAGTAAGGGATAGCTATCTAACATTAGGCTCCCAAAGCGTGAAGCAAAATGTATTATTAAATCAGATCTCCTCAGATCACAAAGAAAATAACAAGGCAATAGTGACTGAAAAAAAGAGAGAGAGAAAATGACTGGGTGGCCAGAGGCAAAATGTATGACAGATCCAAATGGCCTTCATTATTTCTCAGTTGGAAAATTCCAATAATTTCCTAAATTGTCTCTCCATCTTAAGTGCTTTGCTATTCAAATCTATCTTATAAACCACTTCCAGGTGACAGACTAAACTTCTTCAAGTGTAAGCACTGTTACTCATGCCAGTCTCCTACTGAAAATATGAGTAACTTTTCATTGTCCAACAGGCTCCCTTTCTTCGTCCTCAAATTTCCCATCTGGAAACTCCAACACAGTGGGGGTGCGATGTGGCCCAGGTTGGGCCAACTGGAGTTCTGTCCCAGGAGGAATACCCCTTGAATGCAGGAATATAGAGGAACCAAAAATGATTGGAACTGAATCATGTGAAGAACTCTTGGGCTGCCCAGATACTCAGAATACTTGTCTTTTTTTGTTTTTTAAGGCTCCTCTGACTCTCTACCTTTCCCTAACCTCTTCTCCTCAATTCTTTGAGCCACTGAGTATCCTTTCAGAAAATTTCCTTGCACACACACACTTCATTCAGTTTAAGAATAGCAGTTTCTATTGCTTGCAACCAAAGAACACTGAACAATGACAATGCAGAAATTGAGAACAAGAGCATAGGGGAGGGGTGCCTGGGTGGCTCAGTCCTTAAGAGTCAGACTTCGGCTCAGGTCGTGATCCTGGAGACCAGGGATCCAGCCCCACATGGAGCTCCCCGTTCGACAGGAAGCCTGCTTCTCCCTCTCTCCCTCCCCCTGCTTGTGTTCCCTCTCTCACTGTGTTTCTCTCTGTCAAATAAATAAAATAAAAAGAGCACAGGGGAGGCTGTTAGGTATAGAATAGGGCTCAGAGATGGTGGAAGTGCATAGAATTATCAAGCTGAAATGTCATAAAAAGCAGTGGGATTGACAGCAGCACCCTAAGCTGGGAAATGACAGGTCCGTGATACAGAGGGAAGAGCTGGTAAACGAGCTTACTGGTGGGGCACTGGGACACTGTAGTGGGTACTTTTAGGAGCAGGTGGTTTTGCAATTGACCCAGCTAAATTAAACCAAGGAAATGAGGAGCTCAAATGTTAACATGTTCAATTTGAAGCATGGACTCAAATCCAGAGTCTTCTGCCACCAAGCATATCTTACTAGTTATGGGGCTCAGATTGATGAAAACCAAACCAAGACATGGGTCATTTAGTTCATTAAATCAGGTCAAGGGAGAACTTCGCTACATATAGAATGTGAACCTTGAGGACAATAACGGGATAGCAGTTATTCAGTTGTGTTAGTAAGGATTTGAGGAATCTGAGGAAACCTGAATCTCAAGCCGCTGCCCGCCTTCCTACTTTGCCTCCTTGCTTGAGGAAGCAGGGACTCTCCCAGGAGAAATAAAACAATTCCTCTGGCGCCCACACCTCGCTGGAGCCGCCCTCATTTCTGTTACTCTGGTGAGATTTTCCTCCTTTTCCCTTGGTTTCCTGCATCCACAGGCTCCCTGCTATTCGTGGAATATGCTGGAAACTTTCATCTGGAGCTTTGCACTTACCGCCTTACAAAGCTCTCTCTGCCTGGAATGCTTTCCTGCAGGCGACCACGTGACCTGCTTCCTCCCCCTGCTTCCTGTTTTTGCTAGCTTGAATGTTCCCTTCTCTAGTCACTAGTATTTCAAATGGCAGTGTTCACCCCACACTATGTATTGCCCTTCACCGTTTTATTTTCTTCCATGGAACATAACACCGTCTAATGGATGTTTTACTTTTTTTAAATTTTAATTTTATTTTTTTCAATCTTCCAAGATTCATTGTTTATGCACCATACCCAGTGCTCCATGCAATTTGTGTTTTACTTTTCTGTATATTATGTGCCCAACCAGGTCCCCAGGGAATCCCAGGAAATGGGATTCACTGGGATTCACTCCCTGTGTAGATCTGCCCCTAGAATCTGAGCTGACCCTGACGTATTTTTACTCATTTTCACCATTAGAATATGGTGGAAATGATGCCCGCTCCCAGTTCCAGTCCTAAACTTTAAGAAGGCTTGGTGTCTTCCAAGTTTGTGCTTTGCGGAGTTCTTTGCTGCTGAAATACCACTGTATTCATGGTCCGGGTCTTCAGTGGGAGTATAAATGGCATGAAAATAGGGTTTTGGTGGGGAGGTCTGTTTTTTCCTTTGCTGTATCCCTACCACCTATAACAGAGCTGAGCACTTAATAAACACACTTAATAAAGGAATTCACACATTAATTAATGAATTTAAACTAGTGTTAGCCTATGGGGTAAAATGTATAATCAGAATTTGGAAGGGACAATGTACCCAAAAAGGTTTTCAGGAATTAATTAATCTATATTGATCTATACAAGTAACACCAAATAGTATTTCTTCAAACACATTTTAGAGAGGCACTTCTTAGGAGAATGGAATTTTATTTTGGATATTGCTATGGTCTTGATAAAGATGCATTCAACAGAAAGTCTGAATTCAATTTCCACAGCACTGTTTAAGTTTCCTAGTTTAATTAATTCATATGCAAATCAAGGCTCCCCAGAGAAATTTACCTTAGATGCCCAGGTATCCTTTAGCTTAATATAGAGGTAAGGAATTCAGAGAGCAATTATGCCCATCTTGCCCACTCTCCTCTGGGCCACTTCTCAGAACAGGCCCCTCCTCTCTCCCCCTTCATCCTTGGTACCAGATTGTAGTTTGGCAAATCTCTAAATAAATCGGTAAGAATTTTAATTATTAGCTGTGACTACCTTACAAGCATATAACTTTTGGATTTAAAAGTCTAAAAATTCATACCGCTCATTATAGGCATCTCAATTATTTTTGGTGCTTTGCTTAAAGACTGAATGATTGAGAAGAACAGGAACCATGGGGCAAGGGCTGGACTTCTAAGATTGTGATACATTTTTCTCTGATTAAGATATTCTATGTCTTTTATTTCTGGAGGGATTAGAGTCTACATGAGTTTGAGATCTATCTCAAACATGAATTGCTGGATGCTCAGAACAACATTATGCCCCTTTCTCTTGATGTAAATGTATTCCAAGACTCTGTATCTTCTTTGGAAAGGAGATTGAAAAGGCATTTATTTGACATACCTGGAGAAGTTACTGTGTGTTGCCAACATTTGTCCTATTGCGTTTGTCTGCCTGGTTGTGGCAGCCAAGACGTAATGGGGGGAACACGGGAGAAAGCAAGGTAACGTAGGGAAAGCCATGCAGACAATTATCCACATGCAAAAATGTTGATCTTTTTTTTTTTTTTTTTTAAGATAAATGGGGAAACATCCCTTTGCCTTACTTCATTAGACAATCTCATAACTAAAGGTTGATAAAGTTCTAAATTTTATGTTTTGGGAACTATTTTTAAATAATTACATTTGTGAAAGATAGTATATTCAGTGCTTTCTAAAGCATATTTAGCTCTAGTTTTCATTTAAAGAAGATATAAAACAATTTAAGACTTTCAGGAACATAGAGTTACGTTGCATATTATGAAAAAGAGTTTATGTCTTATTCTTTAAGAAGTATCTGTTTTCTCCATGGCAATGTAGTCTTTCTTTCCTCAAATAAGAAACCACAAATGAAATTAATTTCTCTTATACCTAGGCATCCCCACCAATACAATTTAGTAGAACTTAACAGCTCTTTAGAACATAATTGGGTTTGGAGTTCTTCTCCTACAAGTTAACAGGAAGTTGGGATGTCATTCCAGGCATATATAAAGTCAAAATGTCTTTATCCCAGATCTTCTTGTATGTAATGAGTGTGACAGGATTCACATATTCAGGATAAATCAGAGCGTCTACCAGGGTCCAAGTGCAGAGGATGTAATCACCGAGCTGAACAAGGACCTTTTCTGGTCACTGAAAGAATATTTTTGCTAGGATTTTGGAAAGGCTCTTTTGTGCCCTCCTAATACCAGAAGGGAAGATTTTCTTCACTAAAGGCCATGTAAGGACTCAGAACTGTTTTTTTTTTTTCTTTAATTTTATTTTCATTTTAGTATAGTTAATACATAGTGTTATATTAGTTTCAGGTGTATAGTGTAGTGATTCAATCCTTTGATACATTACCCGGTGCTCATCACAAGTGTGTGCCCCTTTGCCCCTGTCACTTGTTTCAGCCCCCCTCCCCCGACAACCATCAGATTGTTCTCTACAGTAAAGAGTCTGTTTCTTGGTTTGTCTTTCTCTTTTTTTTTCCTTTGCTCATTTGTTTTGTTTCTTAAATTCCACATATAAGTGAAATCATATGGTATTTGTCTTTTTCTTGCTTATTTTGCTTAGCATTATTTTCTCTAGCTCCATGCACATTGTTGTAAATGGCAAGATTTCATTCTTTTTTATGACTGAATAAGGTTCTCTCTGTGTGTGTATACCACTTTTTCTTTATTTAAGATTTTATTCATTAGAACAAGCAGGGAGAGGGGTGGAGGGGGAGGGAGAAGCCCCACTGAGCAGGGATCCTGACATGGGCTTGATCCCAGGACTGTGGGATTATAACCTGAGCCAAAGGGAGACATTTCACTGACTGAACCACCCAGGTGCCCCATGTCTTGTTCTTGACCTTAGGGGGAAAGGTCTCAGTTTTCCTGCATGAAGGATGATGTTAGCTATGGATTTTCATCTATGACCTTTTTTTATGTTGAGATATGTTCCCTCTAATCCTACGTTGTTAAGGGCTTTTATCATAAATGGATGTTGTACTTTTGTCATCTGCCTCTATTGAAATGATCATATGGTTTTTATCCTTTCTCTTATTGATGTGATGCGTCTGGTTGGTTGATTTGCAAGTACTGAACCACCCTTACATCCTGGGACTAAATCCCACTTGATTATGGCAAATGATTTTTTAACGTATTGTTAGATTTGGTTTGCTAGTATTTTATTGAGGATTTTTGTATCTATGTTCATCAGAGATATTGCCCAGTAACTTTCTTTATTGTGGTGTCTTTACCTGATTTTGTATCAGGGTGATAATCACCTCATAGGATGAATTTGGACGTTTTCCTTCTTCTCTTATTTGGAACAGTTTGAATAGAATAGGTATTATTTCTTTTTTAAAAATTTTAGGTAGAATTTGCCCATGAAGCCATCAGGTCCTGGGATTTTTTTGGGGGGGTGGTGGAATTTTTTGTATATTGATTCAATCATCTTACTAATAATAAGTCTGTTCAAATTTTCTATTTCCTTCGGATTCAATTTTGGTAGGTTATATGTTTCTAGGAATGTATCCATTTCTTCTGGGTTGTCTAATTTGTTGGCATATAGTTTTTCATAATATTCATCTACAATTGTTTGTATTTCTGTGGTGTTGGTTGTTATTCCTCCTCTTTCATTTGTGATTTTTATTTGAGTCCTTCCTCACTCCCCCCTTCCTTTTTTGATGAATATATCTAGAGGCTTATCAATTTTGTTGATCATATCACAAACCAGCGTCTTGTTTCATTGATCTGTTCTATTGGGTTTTGTTTTGTTTTAGTTTCTATATCACTTATTTCTGCTCTAGTTTTTATTATTTCCTTCCTTCTGCTGCCTTTAGGCTTCATTTGTGGTTCTTTCTCTAGCTCCTTTAGGGGTAAGGTTAGATTGTTTTAGATTTTCCTTGCTTCTTGAGGTAGGCCTATATTGCTATAAACTTCCCTCTTAGAATGAATTTTTCTGCAGCCCAAAGGTTTTCAGTCATTGTGTTTTCATTTCTGCTTGTTTCCATGTGCTTTTTGATTTTTCTGATTGACCCATTCATTATTTAGTATCATGTTATTTAACCTCCATATATTTGTGCTTTTTCCAGATTTTTTCTTGTAGTTGACTTCTAGTTTCATAGTGTTGTGGTCAGAAAAGATGCATGGTATAACTTCAGTCTTCCAACATTTGTTGAGACTTGTTTTGTGGCCTAATATGTAATCTGTTCTGGAGAATGAATGTTCCACGTGCAGTTGAGAAAAGAATGTCTATTCTGCTGTTTCAGGATGGAATGTTCTGAATATATTTTTTAAATCCATCTGGTCCAGTGTGTCATTTAGAGTCATTGTTCCTTTATTGACATACTGTTTGGATGATCTGTCCATCAGTGTAAGTGGGGTGTTAAAGACCCTACTATTATTGTGTTGTTATTAATTAGCTCCTGTATGTTTGTTATTAGCTGTGTTACATTTTTAGGTGCACAAATATTTACAGTTTCTATATCTTCTTGTTGGAATCATCCCTTTGATTATTATATCATGTTCTGTTTTGTCTCTTTTTATAGACATTGTTTTCAAGTCTCTTTTGTTTCAGACAAGTATTACTACTCTGGCTTTTGACACCCATTTGCATGATAAATGTTTCTCCATTCCCTCACTTTTAATCTGCAGATATCTTTAACTCTGAAATAAGTCTCTTGTAGGTAGTATATAGATGAGTCTTAGTGTTGTTTTTTTTTAAATCCATTACATCACCCTATGTTTTTGTAAGTGGAACATTTAGTCAATTTACATTCAAAATAATTATTGATAAATATGTATGTATTGTCATTTTGCTACTTGTGATTTTCATAATTTTTCTCTGATCCTTTCTTTTCTTTATCTCTTTCATGGTTTGCTGGTTTTCTTTATTGATATCTTTGGATATCTTACTCTTTATTTTTTGCATATCAGTGTTTTTGATTTGTGGTTACCATTTGGCTTATAAATAATATCTTCTGCATGTAACAGTCTCTACTAAGCTGATGGTCACTTAATTTCAAACTCATTCTTTATTCCTCTCCCCTCCACATTTCAGATTTTTGGAATCATAGTTGACATCATTTTATTTTGTGCTTCTCTTGACTGATTTTTACAGATATATTTTGTTGTTGTTGTTTTCATGCTTCTATTTTTCTTTGACTTACAGTTGTTTTTATTTTTTTCTACTCAGAGTACCCCTTAACATTTCTTATAGGGTTGGCTTAATGGTTATGAATTCTTTTAACTTTTCTTTGTCTGCAAATGCTTTATCTCTCTTTCTATTCTGAATTATAGCCTTGAAGGAGAAGGTGTTCTTGGCTGCATATTTTTCCTTTTCAGCACTGAATGCATCATGCCACTTTCTTTAGGCCTGTAAAGTTTTGGCTGAAAAATCAACAAATAGCTTTATGGGATTTCCATTGAATGGAAACTTCCTTCTTATATCTTGGAAACTTTAAAATTCATTCTTTATCAGTATTTTTTTTTTTGCCATTTTATTTTTTTATTTTTATTTTTTAATATTTTATTTATTTATTTGACAGAGCAATCAGAGGTAGGCAGAGAGAGAGGAGGAAGCAGGCTCCCCGCTGAGCAGAGAGCCCGACACGGGCCTTGATCCCAGGACCCTGAGATCATGACCTGAGCCGAAGGCAGAGGCTTTAACCCACTGAGCCACCCAGGCGCCCATTTTTTTGCCATTTTAAATAACATCTGTCTAGGTGTGGATTGCCTTGGGTTGAATCTGTTGGTGGAATCTCTTTGCCTCTTGAATCTGGATCTGTTTCCAAGCACCAGATTTGGGAAGTTTTCAGCTATTATTTCTTCAAATACATTTTCTCTCCCCCTTTCTCTCTTCTCCTGGCATCCCTATAATGTGACTATTGTCATGCTGAGTTCTCTAAGTCTATTCTTATTATGCAGGATTTGTTTGTCACCTGTTTAGCTGGTTGCTTTCCATTACTCTATCCTCAGGTCACTGATTTGTTCCTTTGCTACTTATTCCAACTACTGCATTATAATTTCATGCCTTAGGTTCTTCATCTCTGCTGTTATTTTTTTCCTTTGGGGGTCTCATTGATGTCCTCCATGCTTTTCTAAGTCCAGTGAGTATCTTGTTGATCATTACTTCAAATTCTGTCTCAGACATATTATCAGTTTCACATAAATCTTCTGCTCTGATTTTATCCTATTCTTTCATTTGGGACATCTCTCTCTTGTCTCTTCATCTTGTCTACCTCTCTGTGTATGCTTTTCCTGTGTGTTAGGTCAGTGAGCTATGTCTTCTGCTCTTACGAGTAGTGGTTAGGAAGAAGAGGTCCTGTAGGGCCCTGCAGTGTACTGTATCTTATTCACCAGAACCCGGCACTTCAAGGGAGTCTCCTACATGTGTTGTTTATATCCCGCTCTTGTGTCTAAATCCCTTTACCTTTCATCCCAGATGTCCACATGGATTCTCTGCCTGTTATAGCTAGTGCTTGCTCTCTTTGATGTTAATGAGAGCCAAGCATGTAGGGTCTCAGTAGATATGACCATAGGACTTGAGGGCAGGGCAGCAGTGTTAGCAAAATTTGCACTGAGCTGCTGGTTCTAGGTTGTATCCCTCCACAGTCAGGGGCTGTAGGGAGCATGGTGCACAGCCATGGAGTTGGTGGCTGGGGCATGCAGTCTCTGTGTGTGTAGAGGTGGGTGGGACCTGCACAGCATTAACAAAATTGGCAAGGTTCCCAGAGCTCAGGCGGGCATGTCTGGAGTGGGCAAATCCTCAGGAGAACTCAGGGGCAGAGCACTTTGCTAGTGGGGTAGGTGACGAGTGACTGTGCAGTGCCACCTCCCTCAGGGGGCTCTGTGTATGCTGTTGGCTCCTTTGTTCCCAAAGAAGTCCCCCCAACTCTTTCTGAAATTACTATAAACCGATCTCCCTCCTGTTGCAAATTGTGGTTTCTATGTTGACTCTCCTTGGGCTGTTGTTTCTTCAGGGGCAGAGAACCAGCTATCACTTGCTATCCTGGCTAACCCACTGCTTAGCTGACTTTTAAAGCTCTAGGCTCCAAGTCCCACTGGTTATACAAATTCATTGAATTCAGCCCCTATGGTTTTCAAGCCAGATATTATGGGGATTCATTTTCCCTGTGTGGGCTCCTCTGTGTCTCCCCCCCACACACACACCATGCCCACAGACCCCTACAACTTCCTCTCTCTCTTGGTCAGCTTCCAACCATCATTTCGGCCCTTCCTAACCTCTGATTCCTAAACTCTCCAATGCAGCTTTTTCTCTACATTTAGTTGTGCAGTTTGTTCTACCGGTCTTCTGATCATGTTCCTATTTATTTTCTTTCTTTCTTTTTTTTTTTTAAAGATTTTATTTATTTATTTGACAGAGAGGAGAGATCACAAGGCAGAGAGGCAGGCAGAGAGAGGGGAGGAAGCAGGCTCCCTGCTGAGCAGAGAGCCCGATGCAGGCCTCGATCCCAGGACCCTGCGATCATGACCTGAGCCCAAGGCAGAACTTTAACCCACTGAGCCACCCAGGCGCCCCCTATTTATTTTCTGGGATATGAGTGATAACTAGTTGTGAATGCGACAAAATGCACTTGGGTCCTCCTACTCTGCCATCTTCCCAAGCCTCTTTTTCTATCACAGCTGATTTCTTTATTTAGCCTTGAGGTAGGAAAGGGAAATATACACTTTAAAGTCCATAAATTCAGAACATTTGGGAAGAAGAGTTTGTTAGAGCACTCTATGAAATGACTAATGATGGTCTGTTTGCTCCTATTAGTGAGAATCAGTGATTTTTTTTGGAGCTTGTCCTTTTGTATTTGTTTTCAGTACTCCAGTGAGATTTAGCAAAATGTTAAAGCTGGTGCTGGTGTAGAATAATTCTCAAGACTTACTTAGAGGAAGTTTAATTTCATAGCCTACACAACAACAATTAACATTACAACCCTTGTTTTAACAGAGAATCAGAGGGTTATGTTATGGTTAGGAGTCATCCTTCACGCCCTGGGAGTGGAGGGGATGCCACGATCATTTTCAGGGCTGCTTTTCTTTGGGGAGATTTTATTCTAGTTTATCTTAGCTCATTACTGATTCATGAGCTGCTATTTTGGCTGAAGAATGATGGAGGAGCAGTATTAGGTGAGAGGCTAACAAAATTTGCTCCAGACTCTTCCACCATTTCTATCCTTATGGGACCTGCTATAAAGAACCCTACTCAAAACTTTCTTCTCCATCCATCCCCATGAGTGCTTTTATCCTATTAAGGTCCTCTTGTGAAAGGACTGCATTCACGATTCATGTTTCTGTCATTCGATCTTTACAAGGTACTCTGCTGTTACCAAGCACCAGTCCATAAAATGTTTTAGGTCTTTCTATTCCTCACTGGCAGTTGGTTTTGACTTAGTGGGGAGCAAGGAACCCCCTCAGCGTTTCTAGCTCAAGTGGAGTCTTTGACTAAACTGCAAAACTGTTTAGCTTTGAAGGCTCTTTGGCTGCATCATTAGACCAGTTTGTAATGATTTTATGGCTAGCCAAGATGTGTTGAAACCATTATTTCTGAAAGTGGACTTGGGAGTTATCTTGGTAGATAGGTGTTTATCAATCAAATCTTAACCACTTTAAAATTAGAGATGGCTTTTTCAGGTGTGAGACTAGCTAATCTCAGCTGATTCCTTAGGTGTTCTCTGAATAATAGAAGCATTGACTTGTTTATTTGAAGATTGTACTTGGAGCCCAGCAAATAAGGGAGTTGTACCGATAGTCCTTGGGAGATAATAGAGTAGGAATTGCTGGCTTATAGACACCAAGTGCAGACTACTGTTTTGCATGTGCTACTTTGCTCCTGACTTGGATTACAGGAGCCCAAACTTATTCAGTATGAGTGTTTTTTCTGTTCCATCAAACTCTAGATTACTTTGAGACTTCTGTTCAATTCCATACACTAAATATTGATAAAAATATAGAGCTGTACATCTACATCTGTACTATCTATGCCAAACCCGCTATAACATTTGTGCCCAAGAGTGATTTAAGTAGCTTGCATGACAGCAGGGGAACTGGGGGAGCATAGGAGACAAGGGAAGAGGGTTGTGATAGCAAATCACTGCATACAAAAGCACTTTTCAACATCACCTTGATTTATTTTCCTAGTCTTTTTTTTCCTCAGAAGGAAAAATAATTTCATCAAGAAAACAAATGTTCCTGCCAAAGTAAAAGAATTTCTTGTAATGCTTTTCTTTAAAAAACAAAACAAAACAAAACCCCCAAAACCAAAACATTGAATTAGGACTTGCCGTACCCACCCCCCTCAATTTTTTTAACCAGTTTTTTTTTTTTTACTCCATTGGCAGAAAATGAGATATTTTCCTCAGATAAGATGATTATATTTTATTGCTGCTTTGTTTAGTAGATGTTTTCCTCAATTGGGAAAAAAAGTCTAGGTGAAAAAACTAACAAGAAAAGTAGTTTACATGGTCATAACACAAATTGCTGCCAAAAGAAAAAAATATAAAAAAAAAAGATTTTAAATGTAAAATACCACATAACTCCAAAAAACTTACCTCAGTTTTCTACCATGTATCATGTACTATGTCAACTTTCTAAATAGGATTACAGTCCTTTATTATAAGCCCCTAGTGGTCCTATGGTATACATTAAAAAAAAAAATGCTACTACAAAATTTGTTTTTGTTTCTGCCTATTGCGTACTTAAGCTATAATTTTTGAATAAAAAGCCTACATAGGTATAAATGCAATAGTTAACTGATCCTGTTTGCTGATGTCCTTTCCACGTTCCACAGAAGGGGGTCCCTATTAGTCCAGCATCTTCTCCTGTTTCTTGCCTTCCTTTTTCTTCTTCTTAGATTCTGCTGTGATGAAAATGAAAGAGAAAATAAGCATCACATTAGCAAACATTGGGGGCACTTTTCTGATGCAGTTAACCCTTGACCCTTGGGTCTCCATGTGGTTGAAAATCTGCATGTGACTTTTTATCCCCCCCAAACGTAACTATTAATAGCTTGCTGTTGACTGGGACCCTTACCAACAGCATACACAGTTCATTAACACATTTTGTGTCTGTATTATATACTGTATTCTTACAATAAAGCAAGCTAGAGAAAAAATATGTTATTTATATAATACTGTATTTATAAAATTCACATCTAAGTAGGCCTAAGTAGTTCCGCCCCTCATTTTTTTTTTTTTTTTAAGATTTTATTTATTTGACAGAGAGAAACACAGCCAGAGAGGGAACACAAGCAGGGGGAGTGAGAGAGGGAGAAGCAGGCTTCCCACTGAGCAGGGAGCCCGATGTGGGACTCGATCCCAGGTCTCCGGGATCATGACCTGAGCCGAAGGCAGCCGCTTAACCAACTGAGCCACCCAGGCGCCCCCCGCGCCCCTCATTTTTCATGGACCAACTGCCATTGTGCAGGAATGAAATGATTAGACGGAGAGACAAGGTGCACGTGTGGGTGAACCTGCTTTAGCCAGGAGAGCACCTAGGAGAACAGGCAGGGGTACTACAGTTGGCCTTCACGTGAACACCTGTAGATGCCCGTCATCTTACTGATGGCCCCCATTTGGTATAAAAATACTGTCTGCCGGTCCTACTTAGAAAAGAGAAACAGGGCAGACCTGCGTGAGAATACACCAGGATACTCACTGCTCAATGGAGAGTTACAAGAGCTCTGCTTAGCCCCTCACTCCCCATAGGCCCTTTCCAGGGGGCTATTGATAAGCATTCCTCTCTTGATTCACCCTTTACTTATGTATTTGGCAGTTATCCATATCTGAAGGACCAGCTCTGAACCACATGGAGCTTTGACTCCATAGAGTCCCCTATCTTGGATGAAGGAAATGGGATGTCTCAGCTTGAGGTAAAGTAAGTAAAACCAGGTAAGTAAAAACATGAGGATTTAAATCAAAACATCCCAGCCTTTTCCATTCAGTCATCTTGCTGTCTGCCTCTTCCTAGGCAGAGGAGAATGTGGTGTGGAACAGGGCATGTCAGCTTGGGCTCCAGAGATGAGAATGGTCAGAATCGCTAAGCTAGCAAATGAAAGGATATTGCTAAATGTTTTTAAGATCCTTCCCCCTGTTTGGCCCACAGTAGTGGTAGAAACCGAGGGGTCAGGTATGGGCTCTGGAGTCAGACTGCTGGCATGGAAGTCCGAGTATTTGTCTCAGATCTCCCACTTGTGAATGGATATACGAATGGTACCTCTTTATAGGGTCAGTATCCACATTAAATGAGTTGTAGAAAATGCCCTGAGAATAGAACATGGCATAATATCCTATTCTCAATAAAGGTTAGTCTATTATCCCCCTAATGCAACCTGCTAAGAACAAGAGGTCATTTCTTTGAGCAGGTCCCTGAATGTGCTGAATGACAGAGGAACCCTGGGACAATAGTGGTGGCCAGCAGGCACTGTTCACTGGCTCACAGGGCCTGTGCCCAACGGCGGCTTAGGGAATATAATGCCAGTCACGTACGTTGTAAAAACCCTACCTTATACTCAGGCGCAGCTTGAACTTTTTTTTTTTTAATCCTCATCACTTCTTATGGTAAGTTTAAAAGTCCATTATTTACTAGGTGAAGTAATATTTCTATACAAAGTAATTGTCCCACGTTTCCAATGGCAGCAAACACAATCACATCGGCAGGTGCTAACATCCCGCATTCTCCACTTGAACTGAAGAGACCTAAACTTTCCCTCTGTCTTTGCTTGTCATTATAAAATCTCCTTTTCACCCACGAAAGGTCAGATGACCAGAACGTCCAAGTTCAAACATACCTATGAAGTCAAACTTTGTTTTCTCTTTTATTTCTGAATAGTCACTGTCTTAACATTTAATAATTCCCAGTCTACAGTTGTTTATTAGAGATGTATCCCCAGAGAATAATCTAGGGTGTCAGCTGGAATATAATTCTAGTCTCCCTGGTCTCAAGTTCTCCAAATCCTGTACTGGGGAAACGCCCATATTTTATATTCACTAATTATATTGTCCATTTAGTCTGTGCAATGCCAATCAAAGTTTTCTGACACGGCTGGCCCGTCATCAGGACATCCCTTTGACACACTGCAGACCTTAAGTCTCCTCTGGGTTCAAATCTAAGTAGAAAGTAGTGGAAAGAAGGATGAAATGCTATTTGCATAAGGTCAATTTGGTTTCTCACATAGAGCATTCCCAGTTTTGAGAATAAGGAAGAAACTTGGGTTGGTAATACTGCTTCCAAACAAAAGCATCTTTTTTTTTTTTTTTTTTTTTTGGTGACTTATGTACTTTTTTTTTTTTTTTTTAAAGATTTTATTTATTTGACAGAGAGAAACACAGCCAGAGGGGGAACACAAGCAGGGGGAGTGAGAGAGGGAGAAGCAGGCTTCCTGCCGAGTAGGGAGCCCGATGTGGGACTCGATCCCGGGTCTCCGGGATCATGACCTGAGCCGAAGGCAGTGGCTTAACCAACTGAGCCACCCAGGCGCCCCGACTTATGTACATTTTAATGACAGACTAAATGAATGTTGTTGCCACTGACCTCTGTGGCCTCCAAACCTCAGGAACAGCCCCTCAGGTTTTACCGACTCTACAGAAAAGTGGTTTGTATTTTTTTTTAAATATGTTATTTATATATGTATTTGAGAGAGGGAGAGAGCACAAGCAGGGGAGGGGCAGAGGGAGAAGCAGGCTCCTGGCTGAGCAGGGAGCCCAATGTGGGGCTCAGTCTCAGGACCCTGGGATCATGACCTGAGCCAAAAGCAGATGCTTAACTGACTGAGCCTCCCAGCTGCCCCTCAACATGGGGGTTTTTAAATAATGTCATGGAATCTACAATCTGCAGAGAACCTAGTCCCACGGCCCTGTATGCGTGTTGCAGAGATTGAGTCCAGAAGAATGTCAGTCATTCCTCAAGGTCCACAGGGATTCCGCTGTAGAACCAAATGAGAGGCAATTTTTTTTTTTTTTAAGATTTTATTTATTTGACAGAGAGAAACACAGCCAGAGAGGGAACACAAGCAGGGGGAGTGAGAGAGGGAGAAGAAGGCTTCCCGCCGAGCAGGGAGCCCAATGTGGGGCTTGATCCCGGGTCTCTAGGATCATGACCTGAGCCGAAGGCAGTCGCTTAACCAACTGAGCCACCCAGGCGCCCCGAACGAGAGGCAATTCTGACCTCCTCTCCCAGCCTCCATTGCTCATCCCATCTATAGTAAATGCAGTTGGTCTTGTTTTACACTTGTCACTTGGCCGTCATTCAAATCCCCTCCTTTGGTTTGAGTCTCTACACATACACTTGTTTCAGGTCTGGAGCACATCATTCTCTTTCTCCCTAGTCTTTGGCCTTCAGCTCTCCTTTTCATTCCATCAGGTCGGTGCTTCCACCGCCACCTGTTGGATGCCTCCCATCCTCCAGGAACCATTGTTGACACCGACTCTAGTCTGTTCGCTGTGTGGTCTGAGTTGGAAAGCCTGTGCTCTTGCTCTCTTCTCTCAGAGCACCGCAGTTAGTACTGTAATTGCCCCTAAGTATAAGCTATGGGAGGGCAGAATCCCACCCCGCTGTTACTGCTCTAGTCCCTAACACAGGGCCTAGTGCTTGACACCCGACCGGGAGCTCTTCAGTGAAATACATACATCTCGAGCATGACAAGACCCCAGCCTCACTGGCTCACCATGCCCTCCTCTTCCTGATGGTGGTTCCGTGACGTTTCCTTGCTTATTTTCACCTCTGCCAATGATCACTGCATTCTTTCCTCCCATTTTTTCCTCCTCCCCCCTCCACTTTGCTTAGCCAACATCTGTTCATCCATGAGACCTTCCTTTCGATTTCAGCTCAAGGAAACCTGCCCAAAACTCCCAAGCTAAGCAGGTTCCACCCACAGTTAGACACTTGCATGTGCCTCTCACTGCTCTTACAGAAATTAATTATTCAATTCTAATTTCATACCTAATTAATATAAACTCCCCCCTTCCTGTGAGGGCAGAAGACTATATCTATCATTTACATCTGTGGCTCAGTGCCTGGCACATACTAGGTGCTCATGAAAAACTTGTTGCAAAAAAAGTGTATACTTGGGTGGGAAACAGTCAATTCATTAGTATTTCACAAAGAAAGTAAGGAGTGCAGTTGAAATCTTGCAGTATTGCCTTTATGAGGAGAAAAATTACAAACATATATACATGAACATTATGCAGATTTCTCAACCCTTTCTCTTGTCCTGAAAATAGAAGACTGAGTTAACTCTATGAATCAAAGCCACGTCCCATTTTAGCAGCGTATCAAGGTTACAGTGAGAGAAAGCTGCTGCGAGCACGAGGGTCACGACTTGTCTTGGAGCAGGGCTCTAGCAGCGTAAAGCAAGTGCTCTGTAAGACAGGCACACACAGGCTGCCCTCACAGGCTTCAAGAGCCTTGCGATCCTGCTGTCGAACAGCTGGGCACCTTAGTGCATAGTGAAAAGAGCCAAGACAATGGAGGGAAGTGCACACATGCCACACATGAAATAACACCACAGGCTACATGTCACTCTTTCCCACAGGGACTGAGGCTGTGAAGCCCAAATGGATGCAAAGAGGAGGTGAGCCATTGTGAAAATGTGAGCAGAAAGGGCACCTGCCCAAAAAGTGGCTTGTTTTGTTCCTAGGGATGATCCCTCTTGGGATCTTACTGCACTGAACCCTCGCGGTGGTGCTCTCGGTGTGTTTTCACTTCTTAGGTTTATAAAAACTTTCCTTCTTTTTTCGCCAGTTTTTGAGGTGTTGGAGGGTAGTACTTATTATTTTTTCCTGGTATGTGTGTACTTTGTATTGCTCAGAAAAAAACCAGGTTGCTTTGTTTAAGATAAATTTGAAAGTGTTCAGAAAGTCCTAAGACGTTCCTTTAGGAGAAATACTCTAGAAAGGATTCAAGTTGCTCAAATTGCCATGAATCACCTGGAGGGCCATCTTGACTGTCTTCTACTTAGAAAAATCAAAATTTAGTAAAGAAAATTGTTGTGATGCATAGCAAGTTCTGATAAGGCAGTAAGAAAACATAGGAATTAATATGAGTCATGCTATAGTAAATTTGGAACCGATGCATTTAAAAAAAACTGATTGGAAAACAAAATCCTTAAGAAGTGAGTGGCATCATAGCCCTTTGTTTAGTAGGGCATTGAGGAAACCATGAAATTCTGCTAAAATCATACTAAGAACCAAGTCCTCGAAGAACTGATTCTAATCCAGACCTTGCAGCTGGGCAAATTGATCATTTTGCATCTGTTTCCTATAGACTGGGGATGGGAGCACCTGGTCTATCCTCCTCAGAGGCACCTCATGAGTATCATGTGAGATTACAACCTCTAATATCCTATTTGACCACCACTGTTCAAAAAAATTCATTTAGCAAACAGAACCCTACATCCACTATGTACCTGGCACCATTCTAGGTGCTGGGATCTGATGGCCAACATGACCAAATTCTGCTTTCATAGAGTTTATAAGATTTCAAGACTGCTTGCTGTGGGAGTCCTTCAAAATTGTAAAGTACTCCAAAAGTCTACATTTTTATTAGGAGTCCGGGGTATGCAGCAACTGTTTTATGACCTCATTTCTCTTCTTCCTAGTCTATTACAGGGTCAGAGATGCATACGATGTAAAAGGTAGAGTAGCCACAGGAAGAGTTACGAGGGAGAGGAACAATGTCTACAGGAAATGGAGCCAGAAGGTAACAGAGTTTCTCTTCTCTGCCTTATTTCATCCTTCTTAAAAATATTACTTTGCTGGTTTTAAAAGTAATACAGGCTTACATAGAAAATAAACAGATACATGTTAACATAAATTACCCATATTTTCACAATACAGAGAGAACACTTTCTACCGTGGGTTCTATTTGTTTCCTTTCAATGAATATATGTAATGTATACTTTTAGGAGGAATATATTGATGGCTGATAAAGTAATTTATGCTAAAACTTGTTCTTTCCATACCACACCGCGTACTTTGCCGCATGCCCATGGAGGATTCTTTTATGACATCCCATCCCATATGTTTTGTAACCTTCCCTCTTCTGTTGGTTAGTCAGTGTGTTCTCATTTTTTGTTACCATAAATGATGCAATGCACGTTTTGTGCAAATCATAATATTATAAAGTTTTGGCTTAGTATAGACTACTAGAAGAGGATCTACACCAAAGGGCAGGGTGATTGAAAACTTCTAGATATGCACTGACAAATTTCTTTCTGGAAAATTCCTAGCCGTGACTTCTATTGAACCCCATCATAGCAAACTTGTTCTCAAAAGGCAAATAATCAAACAGCATGCATCATCTCTTTTTCATCTATCATAGGTCCTTTTAGGAAGGGGATCACCATACAGTTGGTAGAAGTAATCTGAGAGAAAGTTAGGGGAGTGGATCTTGGAAGAAAGATAACAATGTTAAGGTTTTCAGAGAACCCCAGGTAAATGTTATTTCAAGAAGTAGAAGAGTTGAGAATTCTGGAATAAGCTTATCTCATTTTCTTAGGAAAATGTCTTGGTTTGATTCACTTTTTCCAGAGAGTCTGCCTGTGCCTCCAGAAACCATAAAAAGGAATTGAGAGATGAAATGCTTGAGTGGAGCCTGGATTTTTAACTATAGTGAGTTCAACTCTGTCTTACTATTGACTTCAATGAAGTAGTTTTGGGTCATTAAACCAAGGGCAGGAACTACTTATTTGAGTAAAAAAAAAAACAATTTGCACCTTCTCACAGGGAGAATTCATACTGCAGGAGGCTATGGACAATCAGAAATGAACATGGTAGGTTCAGAGAGCAGGAGGGCAGGGAAACTAGCCTCTGGAGACTCCTTCAATAAATCACGAGAACTGGGGCACCTGAGTGGTTCAGTTGGTTAAGTATCTCCCTTCGGCTCCAGGGTCCTGGGATCGAACCCTGTTTCTCCCTCTCCTGCCCATTCCTGCTCTCTGTCTAATAAAGCTTTATAAAAAAATCATTAGAACTGAGTGAAGGAAAAGGATCATATCACTATCAATATAATTACAATGTAGATATGCCTAAAAGGCTCAAGACCACCAACATCCTTTTACTGGTTCATGAACCTGTTTAAAGGAACTTACCTGTGCTTAAGAATTAGCCACCCACTTACCTGAAAATACCTAAACCCTCACATCACCTCACTGTTCCTAGAACTAGTAATAAGGCTTGTTGAATCCCGAGTTATACAAATCAGTGATCCGCCTAGAATCTGCCGAGGTACTAGATGGCTCAGCCTCCTTCATTAAACTTCCCAACACTTAAGTTTAAAGTCAGGTAGCATATATTAAGTTGCACAACACAGAAAGAATTCTCTATTTAAAAATTAGAAGAAGTATAATATTTACAATTTTTTTCTTAAACCATGTTTAGATCTAGTTCAATATCTGTGCAATTCTTCTTTGATTTATTTTATAATACCACTTGCTTTGCTTCCTCTTATTGACTCAATGCATTAATTGCTGGGGTTATGTATGGAATACACACAGACAAAGAACTCCTCTGCGTCGCCCACGCGCCGATACCTGTTCGTTCCCTCACCGTCCACCTTCCTTTCACTCATCAATCGTGTTGCACAGCAGTACCTACCTCTCCCTCTCAACCATCTGTCCTCCCAGCACGTCCTTTCTGCTATCAAGTAGATGGGATGGTACATGCATCTGCCTAGACACAGGCTCAACACGTCTGCACCCTACGGGGAACCTCTGTCTTGCTCCCTCTTACTCTGAAAGGTGACTCAACATTCAGCTGCATCTCCTCAAAATAGAAAGTTCAACTACAAAAATGCTGGTGAGTAATACAGATCTAACAGCACTTTTAGTGGATTATTTGAGCGGTCACACAGAGGAAGCTTATTAGTAAGTCACTAAACAAGTCACCAACTATTGGTGGAGTAAACCCCCCTCCATTTACCCAAGACTCCACTCTATAGCCTTTTCAGCCTCTTTTCCTGTCTCTCCATTTCCCTTTCTCTAAAGGAAGCAGTTCTGATACCTTTTGGCTTCCCTAGCCAATCATGAAAGGGACCCTTGTTAGGATGTACTCGGTAGTCATGCGTGTGTTGGGGGTCACTCCCTGCTCTGACCCGGGAAGAAAATCATCAGTGTGCCTACGGTATCCTCATGTATTAGCTACACCTATTCACTGGTTTGGAACAGCGGCCCATTTGTGTGGATTTTTCCTGAGTCACAGAAGAGCAGTGAGGAAGGGGATCAGAAGGGCGGCTTCATGTGTAAGGCCTTTATCCACAGTGTTCTCACCCGTATACGAGTTACAGAAGGAAAACAATAGCAGTGTGTGTTGAGGGGGTGAATTAAGGTTCACCTACTAGATTTTTTTTTTTTTAATTTATTTGACAGAGAGAGAGATCACAAGCAGGCAGAGAGGCAGGCAGAGAGAGAGGAGGAAGCAGGCTCCCTGCGAGCAGAGAGTCCGATGCAGGCCTCGATCCTAGGACCCTGAGATCATGACCTGAGCTGAAGGCAGAGGCTTTAACCCACTGAGCCACCCAGGTGCCTTAGATTTTAAGTACTAAGTAAAACTGGAGAGAGGCAAACGTAACTAATGCCAGGGCAACTGCATGTGCACGGCGTGTGATTCTGCCTATGTTCGGGTGTCTGCGTGCAGGGGGTGTACCACTCGTTCATTATACGCTGTCACACTTGCTCGTAGTGGTGGCTCTAACTTCATTTTCGTGTCTTCCAAAGTTATTTGGAAGAACTCAATGGCGTTAGGCACGGTCATATCCATGCATGTACACATGCACGCACACACACACACACAGGAAACCAGAGGGGTGGGAATTAATGTTGAGTTTCCTATGTTCAGCAAAACCACCTGCCCCTTACTCAATCTGTACACCACTCTGAAGACCTTATACTTCAGGGTGACCTCCTCAACACAGATCCCATGACTTCTTCCACCCCCACACAGGAAACATACGACATTTCTGATATGATACATAAATACTCAAAAGCTTGTTTCTGTAAGAAAGAGGGCCCAGGGAACAAAGTTGTCTTATTATCAAATCTTATATATTGGTACCCTAAACCAGAAATGCAGTGCAGTATTAGAATCAATAATAAGTAGTTCCCACTTAGCACACCATATATTGAACATCACATGACTGGTAGTACTGGAAAATCAAATTTTGATTTATGTCGAAGGGGAAAAGTTTGAAGTCTAGAATATTTAAAATTTCAGTAGGTACAGCTCCATCAGTCATTTCTTATTTGCTTCCCCAGTGGATTTGTTGTTGTTCCGACTGATTGTATGTATCAGTTGTTACGGGCTGAATTAGGTCTTCCTCAAAAATTCATATTGAATTCCCGACCCTCAGACCTCGGAATGTGAACATGCCTGGAGAGGGTCTTTACAGAGGTAGTTAATTAAGGTAAAATGAGGTCGTCAGGGTGGGCCCTCATCCAAGAGGACTGGTGTCCTTAGAAGAAGAGTGAATTTGAACCCAGACATGAACAGAGCAAAGACAAAGTGAAGACACAGAGACAAGACGGCCATCTAGGAGTCAAAAGAAAAAAAAAATAAAGAGGTCTGAACTGATCCTTCTCTCACAACCTTCCCTGCAGAAACCTTGACCTCAGCCTCCAGGCCTGCATGACTGCGAGAAGACCGATACCTGCTGTTGAGGCCACACAGGCTGAGTTACTGTGTTACTCGAGTGCTAGGGAACCCACCCACCACTGACCTGGATTTCACACTTTGATTTTTGTACGGCTTTTTTTCAGAAGTGTGAAGTATCTTAAAATGTGGCCCCCAGAATTTTAAACATACATCATAGGATTTGATGCCCCTTAATAGTTTTGTCGCTGCCCCTGCAGTTGCCTGATCATGCACCTGCACTCGTCTTCTAGGGTTCCCCTCCCCCACCTGGCGCTGTCTACAGCATCAGCCAAGGTTGGACTTGAAGAGGTGCTCCCAGACTTGTCTCTCTTCAGAGAGAAGCCTACACAGTGGCTTAATTTAGTGCTTTTCTGCGTCTGGGTGAAGATCTGAAAATACGCTTTTCTATGAATGAAAATAATATTTGAAAGGCCTGCGAGAGCACACGAATAGGTGAACCCACTGCGAACAGCCCCGGGTCTTGTCCGCTGTGTGCCCGAGCAGTAGGACACCAGGAACATTTTTACCTGCTTTCTGCTCTTTGCAGCTCTGATGAGCTCTTCTACAAATACTGTTTACCCCTCTAGAAAAAAGTCTTTTGTTGTTTTTCTTCCTTTCCCTCCCTCTTGTGCTGAGCAAGCCAGCCTGCTTTGATTTCCCTGAGGGTTCCCGGAGGCTCCACAGCAGGGCGAAGCTGGCTGGAGTCACTGAGAGCGTGTGAAGCGGCTCCCGCGGTGACCAGGACAGCTGAGCCTCAGATCCTTGCATTGGAGCTGCTCTGACCCTCCCCGCACTGACGTGGCGGTCCGAATCCAGCTCAGGGTCTGGTCGAGGAGGCCGCTGGGTAGCAGGCTACGTTGCGCTGCTCCGTCTTACTCTATGGGAGTGTCACCCCTTTAAAGGACCCCAACCTGAGAAATATAGCCCTAAAGGTTATTATTTGCTTTAGAGCACTTAGTACACAAAGACAGGCTTGAGCCAAAAATGATCTCACACAACTCACCCATCAGTGACCCCAAACATGTGTATGGTAATGATTTAGGACTATTGTAGAAACAGAATCCAAATTTCTTCATTTCTTTCAGAATATCCCAAGAGATGCCAGACAGAGCACTTGGTTTAGGAAGAATGGGTATGAAATAAAGAACTCGGGAAAAGGGCTGTCCTGAGTTCAAGTTCAAACCTTGACCTTTCGCAAATTGCAACCTTTGTGTCTGTCCCATTTTGTAAAATGGGAACAAAACTCCTTGGAGCTCCTGTGAGGAGTAAATGAGACAATGTTGCTCCGAAATGCAGATGATAAGAGCGACAACTTAAAATAAGCACAAATGCTCAGTCCTGAAGAAGTCAGCAGGGAGAAATGCAAAAGCTGCAGGGAGAAAAGAGAGAAGGTCCCTCAACCCAGTAACTCACTCGTGTGAACACTGCTGTATTACACGCAGCCTTCCTTCGTGCTAGCTGTTGGGTGTGTGCACAGCTAATGAGCCTCTGAGCATGGGATTTACCGAGGGAGATGAAACCAGCCACACGGAGTGAAGTAAGCCCTACAAATACTAGTAGTCCCTAGTTCTCACATCTGTTCCAGCAATAAGGACTAAAAATCCTTTCAGAAGGCTGGGAGTAAAGCACCCCAATGACTCTCCCTCCAGGGCACCCAACGCTGCCCCAGTGGCGATTCTCTGTACACCTGGAGCCCGGGAACAAAGTGCGCCCCTAGTGAGCCAGACCAGGACAAGGTGGATGGGTCTTCGTTGGTTCACTGACTGATTGGTTGATTCATTCATTCAAATCACACTATTCACTGAGTTCCTCTCGTGGACTGGGGACTACGAAGAGGAGAGAGCTGTGGCTCCTGTCACAGAGAGGCTCAGGGTTGAGAGACCCAACGACGCAGTCACTAGGGAGGAACGAATGAACAAATGAACGGCTCATCACCGCAGGCAGTTCTGCAGAAAGGCAGCGACCTAAGGCCTGGGAAGGGAAGCCCAGCAAGTTTTAACACCGATCTCTCTTCTAGTCCTTGAACAAAAGTCTGTTTGGCCTCAGGGACTTGGAACTGGTCCTTGTTTCATTTAGCAAGTAGCCAGGCTAGCTCCTGCTCTATGTTCAGAGAAGTCTTCCCTGGTTTCTCCATCTAACTTAGCTGCCCTGTCCTCCCCCAACCACTACAACACTTGGCTCTTTCGTTTTTAAGACCACTTACTCAGGTATGTAGTTATCCTTTTAGTTCTTAATTGTTTTTGCCACTATCATCTACCCCCCCCCCCCCCACACACACACACTAGAACACAGCAGTAAGAGGGAAGGAAACTTGTTAAGTGTCCCCAGTGCCTGCCCTGCAGCCCTCTCCGATGCAGGCTCTTCCTAGATTTTATAAATAAATGGGAAACCGTGCCCGAGGACCATATACCTGTCCCTCTCTGCTCCACACTGGGATTTCTCCTTCTGCTTCTCCTACCACTCTGTGGTCCATGTAGGTCAGTAGTTTATCCCTGGTGCTAACTCTAGCGCATGGCCCCAGTCTGGACTTTACAGAACAAAATGTATGATGTCCCGAAGGAGAACAGGTTCTGGGTTTCTAGACACACAGGTGCAGAGAAGCAGGTGTGTAAGCCCACGTGGCCATCCCGGGAGCAAGGGTCAGGCGATGCCTGCGCCACAGGTCCCACTGAGGACTCTGGGTCTGACTCCAGTGCTGATGGAAAGCCAGGATACAAAAGGGAGTTTAGGGCTGGGTCTGAAATCCATGCCAAGAGTATTATGAGCTGTACAACCTCACGCAAAGCATCTAACTCCTCTCAGTGTCCTCAGATGTAAAATGAGGAATGATGACAGTAACCATCTCACAGAGTTTCTGTGATTCCTGGATGACACAGTGCAGACTCAATATGCTAAAAAGACCTCCAAATATGCAAGTCTCTCAATAAATACTAATTGTAATTACTATCGTTGTGATTGCTATCTTTTGCCTAAAAAGGTACTGAGGGAAACACCCATGTCAAGATTTTCCTTTGGAAGGAAGGAAATGGCTTTCAGAATACCGCCCATTTATCAAGGGCTGTACAGTCACTCCGTCCCAACAATAATGAGGTAGTCACTCTAGACAAAACTGTTATGCTAACCAGAAAGGGACAGAACTACATCTCTTCACTTCGACTATAGTATCATGAATGGGAAATAAAATACAGATGTTGGAAGACATTTCCACAGCAGAATAAAAGCAAAATCAATCTTTAAGACCAAACGGTCCACGGGTTTCCCTCTGATCAAGGAGGACGGATTACCTGCCTGATTCCCCAGGCTTCTCTTTCTGGTCAGATACAAGGGTCTCGGGGAGAAGGGAGCCCGTCCCCGGGTCCCCGCCCCCACCTGAGAGTGTCTCAGCCCAGCAAAACACATCCACAGACCGGTGTCACACTCATTGCTAAGGGACGGCAGAGCCCAGAGTCTAGAAAGGAATGTTGGCAACTTCTTTTATCTTTAAAAGAAGCAACAAAAAACCCGTTGAGCAGGAGAGAAGGGAGAATGCTGGGAATATCACTTTACTGACCCCGTTTCTCATTTATAATCAGCGGCCCAGTGCTGTGTCCCGCACACAGCTGAGTCTTGCACTGAAACAGTGGCCGTTCTTTTGATCTTTAAGGATGAACTGTCAAGCTTAAGAGAGGGCTAGGCCACTGTCCAAAAAAAGAGCAGCAAGATGGTAAAAGTCTGAGAAATAGCTGGGAAGAAGCAAAAGGAATTGGGGTTTTCGTGAGCAGAAGAAATGTAACAAGGATCTGGTGACAGCAGAGCATGAACGGATGGACAGGACAGCGACGGGGGGTGGGAGGGCGATTACCTTGGTTCCCCTGCCCACCTGTAGCACAGACTGGCAGTCCTGTGCTCTCCCCTCTTCCTGTCCCAGGCTAATCTGGAGGCTGACACAAACGCCATGCTCACCTGTGAGTACCAAAAAACCCAAACCCTCACGGTACCCGCTATGCACGTATCTTGTTTAAATAGTAATGACAAATTTCCTTTTCCTGAAGATTCTAGAATGTTCTAAGATGATCATTAGGCCACATCTTCTGTAGTCCCTAGTAAACTCTCAGCTCGTACTAAGGCCTCCGGCACGAGCCCGGATTCAGCCTCAGCTTAGACTCTGCACCTCAGCAGTAACGACCAGAAGCCTGCTTCACTGCGCTGCCCCTGTTCGCACAGACGGGGCTGCCTGGAGGGCCCTGGCTCTCCCACAGGAGGGCCATCTTGCCAGCTCCACGTAGCTTGGCTAGCTTCTCATTCCATAGTCAAGCCCTCCTCCAAGGGACCACAGAGAGACACTGTGGCTTACAGAGCATTCTTTGCCCTCTGAAGGGTTCCATGCTCTGATCACTTACGTAGCACTGTCGGCAGAGAGGGGCCCCAGTTCCCACTTTCTTCACTTGCCCACAGCTCAGTCATCCCCACTCCCCCTCCCCCCCCAACTGAAAAGACCATAATGACTCGACAAAAAACACTGCTGATGGTTCCAACAAGGAGAGGCCTGACTACAGTGCAGGAACTCTCCTGCTACGAGATTACTCTTGGCAGCTTCTTCCCAGAGAAATGTCATCAGCGCCTCATCCAGGCAAAAGGGAAGGGTTAGGTCCGATGAGGACTTCAGCACATTCCAACAATCCTGCCCACTCCCCCGACTGCTCACTAAATACCAATTCAAGTCCCACTCACCTGCTCCACTCGTATTTATAGGGAGAGTTTTGAAAGTTAAAGACACGTTTCCCAGAGTCCCTTGCAGCAGGATTTTATAGTGACCTAGTTTCCAACAAGCAGGCACACTTGAGTCTTAGAGGTAGAAGTCAGCAACCAGGAAAAAAGGGCCAGATTTGGGGAAATTGGGTATTTTGGCAAGAAGGGAGGCAAAAGTATCTGCTTTCGAGGGGACAGGTATTCAATTCTTAGCATATGTGCTGAACTGGGGGTAATTTTAGCAGCAGAGTTTCTACTCTAGCAGTCACTTTTGGCACGATTAGACGTTTCTCTTGGATGTGTTGCTTTCTGCTGCAGTCCTGCTGAATTCAACTCAAGTCCCCTGGCCCTTCTGGAGATTCTGCGAGCTATGCAATACCCCCGAATCACCCCTTTCTGCTTAACTAGCTAGAGTAGACCTTGCGGCAACTAAAAACCTGGACAGATACAGGATTTTCTTAATTAAGAATTGCGATTAATACTCTCAGTCTCCTTTCCTGAGACATTAGAATCTCCAGTGTCCAACGCAATTGCAAAAGGCAGCAATGAAGCAAACTCCGGCTACAATGTTTCAGTTGCTGACTTCTCCAGAGCAATCCTGTCCCCATCCTCAGGAAAGCTATGTTCTAGTTATGCACCTTTCAATTTTTTTTTTTTTTTAAGATTTAAAGATCTAATAAATATTAAAGAGGGAGGGTGAGCACAAGCAGGGGGACGGCAGGCAAAGGGAGAAGCAGACATTCCGCTGAGCTGGGACCCCGATGCAGGACTCAATCCCAGAACCCTGGGATCACGACCCAAGCCGAAGGCAGATGTTTAAGCAACTGAGCCACCCAGGTGCCCCATGCACCTTTCAGTTGTTAATGTCTACATAAGAATATCAATATTCTCTCTTCTTCTGGGTATATAACATGGAAGAAGAGGACTAAAACCTCTTCTCGGATTAAGCGGGGTTTCAACAGAGGAGAATCTTTAGGTAAGAGTTTCCAACTTCATATCTAATGTCACTGAAGTTGTACGAAGGCTAGAGTGTGGAGCTTCTGCAGTACTGGCATGACAACAGGACGGACCATTTCTACCCAACGGACTGGAGTGTGGTGAGTTTGTTTTTGTTTTTCCTTCCTTCCTTCCTTCCTTCCTTCCTTCCTTCCTTCCTTCCTTCCTTCCTTCCTCCCTACCTCCCTCCCTTCCTTTTTTGTTTTTTAAGATTCTATTTATTTGACAGAGGGAAACACAGCTAGAGAGGGAACACAAGCAGGGGGAGTGAGAGAGGGAGAAGCAGTCTTCCCACCAAGCAGGGAGCCTGACACGGGGCTCGATCCCCAGACTGGGATCACAACATGAGCCAAAGGCAGTCGCTTAACGACTGAGCCACCCAGGTGCCCCTGGAGTGTGTGATTTTAAGGCAATTTTAAACCAAAGCAAGGGGGTCAGTTATCAGTATCCTAGAGTTCGGGTGCCAACTCGGGGATGTAAGTGCCCTCTCTCCCCCAAGCTAGTCCTTTAAACTTTTTGGCCTTATTAGGAATCAATCAAGGCACAGTGACATTCTCCAGATTTTTCTCAATTTAATACTGGGTAGTCAGAGACTAACCAACATCTTTGTGTTCCACTCTAAAATTTAAAAAGCACGTTTTTCCACACCCAATGCCATGTCATTTATATATTAAGCTACTACCATTTTCCAAAAGAGGACAGAAATCAAACCAAAAAGGTGTATAAAACAAACATTAAAAAAAAAAAAAGGCAGACAAAGGACCAGAACCTGATGATGTATTTGTCACGAAGGTAGCGATGGAGGAAAAAGGTACTTTCTGGCTCTGAGCTCAGGGACTGGGACAGAAGGGCAGAACACGGCCCTGAAAGAGAAGCAAGCCCGGAACTGACTGTGCTTCTAAACAACAGGATGGATTTAGGTGGATCACTGATGTTCTCCGTCCTCATCTGTTCCATCAGTGTCAGGGACGGTGCGTGATCCGCCCCGCCCGCCATGCCCAAGGCACCAGGAACTTTGGAGGTACCCGTGAATGTGAATGAAAGCCCCCTTGCCCTGCCTAGAATCCGGAAAGCCACGTACCCCATTGGCTACGGCAATATGTGCTTTGTGTGCTTATCCAAGACATATAGTTCCATTTAATCCCCCTCCTGGTAATCATATCTCTATATCTTATCTTTATTCCTTAATCCCTCTGCCTCCATGGTCTCAGCTTCTGTGAGTTTAAGCAATCACTCTGTACCTTGCAGTAATAATACTAATCCTGTCTCTAAGGCGGGTGCAAAAGCAGTTGAAGATTTAACTGCACCACCCAACTTCCTCACTTGGGAATAATAAAAGACTGGGACCCTTGACAGTCTAGAGAGAGAGACAAAGCCAAAGCAGAGAAACAGAGACAGAGCAAGAGATAGAGAGACTGGGAGAGAAAGAGAGAGCCTGCGCAGAGAGAGGCAAAGGCAAAGAGAGCGAAGCAAGAGACAGAGACAGAGACAGACAGGAAGAGAAACTGAGGCAAAGGCTGAGAGCCTGCGAAGCAAGAGACTGAGACAGACAAAGCAAGAGAGATGGAGAGAGAGAGAGACAAAGTGAGAAACAGAAGCACAGAGCAAGAGAGAAGTAGAAAGAGCAAGATAGACAGAACCAACTGTTTGCCTAAAGCTGGATTGATGTAACTAAAAAGCTTTAAATAAAGAACCCTAAAGACACAGTTTTCAGGAGATTCCCCCACACCACTCTTCGAGTCCGGTCTCCTCGTATCATCGACTCCGTCGCCACCTTCAGGGAAACCTGACCGACTGTTGCCGGGGAGGCTCCTGGCACATCAGGGTTACATCCGAGGACAGGCAAGGTCCCCAGAAGCCCTACCATTTAATGATTCTAGACATCAAGATTATCTAACGTGGCCGAAGTTTCCTGGGTGTATACTACCTAGAGGCAGCACGGTCTTTGTTGTCAGTCTGACCTTGAATCCGAATCCCCACGTAGAAGCTATGAATGGTAGACAAGCTGCTTACCCTCTCGGGCCTGTGCTTTCTCAAATACAGAGTATGATAAATATAACTGTGTGCACAGAGTTGCTTTGAAGCGGAAATAAGGAGTGCCTATCATATCATAGTGCCTGACTCCAAATTCGTGGGTTCCCTACCTCTCTCTTTACTTCCTTAAAGTAGTAGGAAGCCCTGAGGAGTTATTCTTTCCTGAAGAAAAGGAAAAAAAATAATTTATAATTGTGTAACTATATGAAAATATTATTTAAATGACTTCTCCAGTCTTTGATAAATTTAATGTGTGAAACCTTTTTTCTTTTAGCATTTTTTTTAAAACATTCATTTTTTTTTTTTTTTTAAGATTTTATTTATTTGACAGAGAGAAACACAGCCAGAGAGGGAACACAAGCAGGGGGAGTGAGAGAGGGAGAAGCAGGCTTCCCGCCGAGCAGGCAGCCCGATGTGGGACTCGATTCCGGGTCTCCGGGATCATGACCTCAGCCGAAGGCAGCCGCTTAACCAACTGAGCTACCCAGGCGCCCGAGCATTTATTTTTTTATACACATATTTTTTCAGAACTTACTATGTGCTACTCCTTGTTCTAAGCAAGTAGGGATCCAATAGAGAACAGCGCAGGTTAGGTCTCTGCCCTCCTGAAACTTATACTCTGGTAGATGTCTTTCACAACAATTTGAGAAATAATGTTCCAGAGAACACAGGCAGTAATTTCTCTGACATCAGTCATAACAACATTTTTCTAGATGTGTCTTCTTAGACGAGGGAGACAAAAGTGAAAATAAACTACTGGGACTTCATCAAAATAAAAAGATTCTGCACAGTAAGGGAAACAAACTAAACTTACTGAATGGCAGAAGATCTTTGCAAATGACATATCCAATGAAGGGTTAGTATCCCAAATATATAAAGAACTTATACAATTGAATGCCCAAAACCCAAATTATCCATAAAAAAAATGAAAAGACACGAGCAGACATTTCTACAAAGAGGATATCCAGATGGCCAACAGACACATGAAAAAATGTCACTATCAGGGAAATCAAATCAAAACCACAATGAGATATCACCCCGCACCTGTCAGAGTGGTTAAAATCAAAATCAGTAGTGTTGGTGATGTAGAGAAAATGGATCCCTCATGCACTCCTGGTGGGAATGCAAACTGGTGCAGCCACTCTGGAAAACAGTATGGAGGTTCCGCAAAAAGCTAAAAATAGAACTACCCTAAGATTCAGTAATTGCCCTGCTGGGTAATTACCCCCAAAATTCAAAAACACTAATTCGAAAGGCTATGTACACCCCTATGTTGACTGCAGCCTGCTTTACAATAGCGAATTATGGAAGCAGCCCAAGTGACCATCGATTGATGAATGGAGGAAGAAGATGTGGTACCGATACACAACAGAATATTATTCAGTCATAAGAAAGAATGAAATCTTGCCATTTGCAATGATGTGCATGGATCTTGAGCACAATGCTAAGCAAAATAAGTCAGAGAAAGACAAATGCCATATGGTTTCACCCATATGTGCAATTTAAGAAACAAAACAAAGGAAAGAAGAGGAGGCAAACCAAGAAACAGACTCCTGACTATAGAAGACAAACTGGTTATCAGAGGGGAGGAGAGGGGGGAATAGGGGGAAATATGTGAAGGGGATTAAGAGTACACTTGTCATGATGAGTACTGAGGAATATACAGAATTGCTAAATCATTATATTATATTCCAGAAACTAATGTAACACTGTGTGTTAACTACATTGGAATTAAAATTTTTAAAAAGAGGAAACCATGCTCTAGAAGTGTCTTCCATTTGGGAGTCACCTTCACACACCGTGGTGGGCTTTACCTAGTGCTGTGAAATACAGAACTCACTCAGGCTAATCCCATTAATTTTCAATTAATTATATACCTTAATTTTTGATATAGAAATAAAGAACAGAATGGGTACCAACTTGACATATTTTTACTGCCATTTTTCAAGGTGAAAGCCTGAGCCAAACTTATAACCTTCATTTCATATCACCAGATAAGAAAAATGTAAGAAAGTCAAGTATCACTGGTCCAGGTCAAAAGAAGTCCTCACTTTATGTCTTCACCAAATATCCTGAAAGGTCTTTCTGAATCATGTCCCCACTTTGTCCTCTTTATTCCAGACTTTTCAACATTTTCTGTATCCACCCAACCCTACCACCACCCACGGTCTAATTCCTCTCTCTCATTTTTTCCTCCTCATTCATTAGACTGCAGTTTCTCTCACCCACTGGAGACAAACAGAATGGACTGTGGACATGCGTGCGTGTGTGCACGCGAGTGTGAGTGCGCACAGTCTCTATCAGTTTCATGCTCGCATAGTCATTCTGGATTCTGGCTGATACTGAAATCTTCTAAGGAACCTCTTAATTCTCAAAGCTACTGAGGCTGAGATCACTGGTCTGCGATATGCCGGGGCACTGGGATTTTTAGAAGTTCTGATAGGAAATTCTAATGTGTAGCCCAGGTCGAGCACGGGGACTTCTTTCATTCCTTTTCTTTTCCATGCTCTATTTGTGCTGAATATTTTGGTTTTCTGACTGGCTTAAAAATAAATTAATTTCAAAACTGTGTATCTCTGAGTTCTTCCAGTTTGGAAAATGTCTCCCCAGATAGACATAGCTGCTAATTTTCATTAGGTCTGTGTAGTTGTCTCCCAAGAAGTAATACTTATAAAGTTGGCACGCACACTTGTATACTGACCCCAGCCCCACGTCATACCTTCCAAATACACACTGCAAGTGGCACGTTTCCATGATCTGGGAAGGGCAGCCTGAATCCTAGATGTGCCATCTGCAGGCCTAGCCGGCATCTGGTCACCTTACCACTGGGGGCAACCATGTCCATGGACAACTCCATCAGAGGCTAACAAGCTAGGTCTGTGAAATTAGTTCTTTCTGACCATCAGCAGCAATCAGCCAAACCTCCTGATTTCTGGAGGTATTTTTTTCCCCTATTTTCATTTATTGTGGGCTTTATGCTCATTTTTTCAGAGTTTCTCCTTATATTTACTCTGGCCACTATGAATTGTCCAGTCCATTTTAGAGTGCAACTATAAGCACAAACCAGGGAGATATTTTAGAGTTCCCTGAGACCTGCTGTATTCGTTCACAGGAGCTGCCCAGATGGATGGCTTCAACAAGAGAAATGTATTTTCTCAGAGTTCTAGAGGCGAGAAGTCTAAGATCAACTGTTAGCAGCTAATTCATTCTGAGGTATGTCACCTTGGCTGGTAGATGGCCATCTTCTTGCTTCATGTGGTCTTCCCTCTGCATGTATCTGTGACCTAATCTCCTTTCTTTATATGCCAGTCAGATTGGACTGGGGCCCACTCATACGACTTCATTTCACTTCAATGATCTCTTTAAAAGCCTTATCTCCAAACACAGTCACAATGTAAGGGACTGAGGGTTAGAACTTGAACATCTAAATCTGGGGGAGTGGGTGGGGGGGAACCATTCAGCCCATAACACCCATGAAGTAAGACTGTAATACCTCCTTGTCTTCCCTCAGCTGGGATCCTATTTCTATGAAACCACAGCCATGATAATTTGTTTTTGGTTCCCTTTCTCTGGCATGAGAGCAGAGTGCAACTTTCTGGGAATAAATAGAAAGACAGCTCTACATAATTTGAAAATTCCATGATGAATGTACTTGGTAAAAAGCTAACTAACTAACTAACTAACTAACTAACTAACTATATATATATATATATATATATATATATGGACTGAAAGAAATGGAGGAAATATAGGACCTGTCAATTTATGCAGTGGAGAAAGGAAAAATGTAAAATAATCTAGCTCACTTCATTTTTGGATAATCTAGGAGAGACCTGATTTTAGATTTTTCTGCCTCATGGTCTTCATAAATGTGTTCATACTTGTCAGGATGCAGTCCCAGTTTAGGGCTTGGAATATACAGTCACCAGACAACAACCGTCTTAATTGGCCTATTCTGCTAAGTTGTTTATTTGTGCGAGGAGACGGTTCCAATCCCCGCCCCCACGTCCCATCTGTGCAGAGGACTCTTAATTCGAACTCATCCATTGCCCGCTGAAAAGCACTGGTGTGATGCTCAACATACAGGGCTTTTTCAATCTCTTTCTTAAGGTAACTCACCTAAGATTTCCTTCCAGAAAATTCGAGTTTCCATATCTAAAAATCCTGTGTGAGTCCATGAGCACCCACACATGATGACTGTGGCATCATGCCAGGAACCTACCTTGAGGTTTGGGCTTAGTCAGCTTGCCACAGGGCTTGGAGATGGTAACGGTCTTCTGGCAGTCGGCGTTGTGGAGGGCTCGCTTCAGGCTTCCGGTTCTGGTCTTCAAGGCGGTATTCAGGTCGCATTCTCCCCAGGCCTGGAACTGGTATTTGCACTCGGCTACAGGCAGGGTAGGGCCAAACAGAAATCTCTGAGTTCCTCTTGTAGTGCCATAAAGGTAGACACACTTTTGTATTTTACCTTTTTGTAGTGAGATCATTGCAGAGTCCCATGCAGTTGGAAGAAATAATATGGAGAGATCGCTAGGCCCTTCACCCTGTTTCCCCTCAGGTGTGATTCTCTTCATAACCAGAGTTCCTGAGCACAACCAGGAAATGAACAGGGATGCATCCCACAGAAGTCATTTTTAGAGGAACATTAAGTTTTCATTTCTCTAGGATAAATGGCCAAGAGTGAAACTACTGTGTCGTCTGGTAAACAGATGTTTATTCTTATAACAAAACAAAACAAAAAACCCCTGCCATACTCCTTTCTAATGTGGCTGCGCCATCTTACATTTCCATCAGCAAGGTATGAGTGACCCAGTTTCTCTGCCTCCTCTCTAGCCTTTGGTCTCACTTGTCATCGTAGCCCTTCTGAGAGGTATGTGGTATCCGGTGACATCTCACTGGTTTTCATTTCCATTTCCCTAACGGGGAACAAATGTTCTACATCTTTTCAAGTGCTTATTTGTCATCTGTATCTCATCTGTGGTAAAACATGTGTCCATGTCTTTTGCCCACTTCCTACTTGGATTCTTAGTTTTGAGAGTTCTTATATATTCTAGGCATTCATTCTTTAAGACATACTCTTAAAAACTTTTTGTAGGTGGGTCTTTAGGGAACCCGTATACAATTTAAGACCAAATGTATCTGAATTTTGCCATGTGCTTATAGAACTTACCGCCATTCATACAAAGTAGCCCAAAGGTTATAGAGAATGAAAAAGATACAGTGTGTATATTTATTGTCCTTCTTTACTGTCTTATGGGTCAGAATACATTTCTGCAAAGAGTAAGGACATTTGGGGCACTGTGTATCACAAGGCCAAGAAAGACAAAAAGTCTGGCATGTGGAAAAGACAGGTAATCTGGGTGTTCAATAGTGGGTTTCAAAGTTGGGAGTGTTGAAGGACTCCTTCCCAAATAAGCAGAGGCGGCCAGCAGGAAAATGACCATAGTCAGTGAGACAAAAGTCTGGGAAAACTGACTATAAGCAGTCTGACTGGGTTTAATAAGTAAATCTATTAACCAGAGTGGATGGTGGGGAAAGATCAAAAAAGAGAAACCCCAGAAATATGTCTGGAGAAGGGGGAGGAGAACAAATAAGGGAAGGAGGAAGGAAGAAAAAAGGAATGAGCACTAGAGAAGGAGAGAAAGGAGAGAAGATAGTTCAATGCACACGTAGGAGGGATCAAGGGTAAATTTTACGTCGTGACTGGTAGGACAGTGGATCTCGATCTAGGACTATTCTGTTCTGACCCCAAGTATCATCTGGCAATATCTGGAGACATTTTTAGGTGTCATGATTGGTGGAGGTGGGGAGTGCTACTGGAAACCAGTGGGGAGAAGCCAGAGATGCTGCTCAGTGTCCTACAATGCACAGAACATTATCCTATAGTGCCCTCCACAACAAAAAAACTACATGGCCCCAAATGGTAGTAGCATCAAAGCTGAGAAAATGGGGGGGGGGTGTAAGGCAAATACCTGGTTACTTATGATCTGATAAAATCAACTTATTTAAAATAAATGGTAGTCAAGCTCAAAAAGATAACTCGTGGAAGAACGCAAGCATTATTCCAGAGTGGATGATTAAATGGACAGGATGGTAGTGGTGGGGCTTACCTCCAAATTGCTTTTTCCAGTTGCAGGGGATCTTACATCTCTGGGTCTTCATGGTTTGCTTACACTCGGCTCCAGTCCGGGTTCCCTCCCGGGTGCCCAGGCCACAGTCCCCACTGGTGGGCACGCACACACTCCACTGCCATTCCCCACAGTCAGACTTCTTCACTTTTTTTTCTGGAAAGAAGGAACAAGAGTCCACCTCTGGGAAATTCTGATTCCTACAACAAAGTTCATTCCAGGGCACCATAATTGCGGGGGCTGTGGCTTTGACCTCTGTTTTCACTGTCTGGTAAATCATAGCACCTTGACGCATGTTAGCCAGGTGACTGACTCGGTGAATGATCAAGAGAAGGGAGAAGGAAAACTGAAGGAGACAGAACTCATATGAGTTTAATTCCAGGGGCTAGGGACTGTACAAAGGATCTAATGACTCTCCTTTTAGAAGCAAACACTTGTGTTAGGGATGTTCAAAAACAGTGAAACATGAAAAATAAGGCAGCATTCTTTGAGAAGTAATGGTTGTCAGATTAGCATTTCATTGCAAGTTAATGTTCCTTTCTCTGCCTTTGAGATGGAAGAGCATAAGCTAAATGTGGTGCATCAAAGACATAAACAGACTCCCAGCCCCACAGCCTACACTATGTATGACACTGGGAGTGACACAGAAAAGATGCTTTATCGCTCTCTGAGCTTCAGTTTCCCCCTTTGTTAATATGAGATAAAACAAAATTCCCTGCAGGACTCTTTTTTGTGGAAGAGACTTAACATAGTAAAACACCTGCTTGCTCGTGAGTGTTCCGTACATAGTAGTTACAATATGAACTTTATGTTAATAATCATCATCTATATTTTAGGTCTTATGGTGGAGGGGAGGGGGGTGTCACTTAGTTTCCTCTAAAGAAGAAACAAAGGAAAGGAGAGAGGGAGGGAGGGAGAGAGGGAAGAAGAAAGGAAAGAAGGAAGGAGGAAGGGAGGACAAAAATCAGGTGGTTGGATGAGGCGGACGTAAATCCACGAACAGTGTTGCCTTCATAACCCTACAGCTTACCTGGCTTCTCTTTCTTCCCTGCTTCAGCAGTGTCCACAGCTGCCAAGATGAAAATGAGTGCCAGGAAGGCAGCTGCAAATTTTCGGCGCTGCTGCACATACTGTTGGGACTGCATTCTAGGAATAAACAGAGAAACAGAAGGGGGTGTCGACATAGGTCACAGAGGAAGGCCGGTGCAACTCCTCAATGAGGGGGCCATTTTCCATTTCTGCAATAGATTTTCAGAAGATTTCTATCAGTGCTCTCAGGCAGAATTCTTTCTTTTCTCTCCAAAGGGCACTGAGGTAAGTGCTCTTCTGCAATTAGTCAGGTATTCACTGACAAAAATACAACGGTTCTCCCCTTAAGAACTTCCTACAAAATTACTTAAGTATGACTCAAGAATTATGGAAGCAAAAGAATTTTCATGGCATGTTTTTGAACTGACTCTTGGAGTTAATCTTGCTGGTAGGGACACATGGTAACGTCAGGGACTATGGTCATCTTTGTAACTCCTGACAGTTCCCAGCAACAACCTTAGCGTTGTAGTCCACATGGATCATTTGAATGGACACAGTTAATGGATTATCTTTGCCAGTATATGGTTTGCCTCTATCTTTAGATGTGTCATAATAACCAGCATCTCTGACTTTGTTTTTCGTGATCATGATTATTTTATCATCACTGTTCTATTATTCACCGGTTCACCGAAGATGGAATGTAAGACAGAAATTGAGCTAGCACACTTCAATTTATGTCAAATACATGCATAAAACCTAGCTCACATAAAATCTAAACATCTTCTCATTTCTAGGATAGAATAAAGAGATTACACTCACTCATAATTTGAAATTCTCCACATTTGATATTAATCAAAAGTCCTAGAATAACATTAGAAAGACTCCCCTGGAACTTGAAGTCACTCAGGACAACTAATTGTCAGCATGGCTACCCACTGTCATTAGCTCTGAGGACTTTTTTTTTTTTCCCCCAGAAGAGTAATTTTGCGTTCCCTTGAGTGAGATTCTGTTCTACAATTTGTTTCTCTCGTTCAAAGTCATCTATGAGGTGACATCCTTGTCAGTAGATTTGTCTCCTCTTCTATGTCATGGGAATGCCATTCTTCGTTAGTTTTTGTTTGTTTGTTTCAATTGATGACTTTGGATTCCATGGTATGAATGAAGCCTATTTCATTTACTAATTAAAATAAGTATTTTGGTCATTTGGTCTTTTCACTGACTCATAAATCCCAACTAGGTATTCACCATCTCCATCACTTTCTGAAATCAAATACTGGATGCTTTGTTCATCCTCTGAATGCTGAATTTTTATAACTGTACCTCACTGATGGTCACACAGAAATGTTCCTATTGATTCTGAGGCTTTTCCTGTGCCTTTCGCTGGGCATGAACGGTATGAGGAGCCAGTCTAGACGTCCTGGCTGGCAAGACTTCTTACAGTTGACTACCCTGGTGCATCTATACTCCATATATTACCATATATTTGAATATCATGTAGAAGTATTAGGTATAAAATGAGTCAAAGTGGAGGTCTTATGTTATTTTCTCCAAAGGCTGGCTGAAAACCTACTCCCAGTGACTAACCATTTCAGAGGCAGAGAGTTTTCATTTGAGTTTTCTTTGTTAAGGATTTATTTATTTATTGAGAGCATGCAAGTGGGGAGAATCTGCAGAGGGAGAGGATCTATAAGCAGACTCCCTGCTGAGCACAGAACTTAGCGCGGGGCTCAGCTTCTGGAGTCAAGAGATGATGACCTGAGCCCAAACCAAGAGTTGGACACCTAACCAGCTGAGCTTTCCAGGCACCCTCATTTGAGTTTCCTTAAAGGGCAAATTAACTTTTAAATTCAAAACTTTTCATGTATTTCTTTCCAACTTAGAATTTGCCTTCACATTTAACAATTACCTATGAATACCTGAAGCATTTACACGTGATTTAGAGTCCTTTTGAGAATTCAGAAATTCCCACTGAGAAAGCACAGCTCTTGAGTGAACTTTCTGACCACACGATGGACTCCCTGCAGAGCCCTGTAATGCCCCTGGAGGCCCATGAAGAACCATGGCCACCCAGGCACACAGTTATTAATAGAAAAGTGCTGTCACTGGCTAATTTTAACTTCAGCATTTCTAGTTTTACATTGCTAAGTTCTTACTTTTGTTATTTATTTTCAAAAAAACTTTCTCTTACTCAAGTTAAATTCACTTAATTTCAAGGGGAAAAAAAAAACCCACCTAGACCAGAATTGCCTAAGGATACACTTGTTTTGAGTCATAGCATTATCTCACCCAGAGTGTGAGCTAACAGGGAGGAAGGAAAGCAAGTGGAGGACAGTTGGGGAGTTAGAATGGAAATGCACCCTCTCTGCTTCTGATACTAACTTGGAACAATTCAGAGCCTGAAGAAGTGGGTGAATGGTAGATTTCAGTCTGAGATGCACAAGGAAAAATGCATCCAAGTTCCTGTGCACAGGAAGTTGTCCGTGTAAAATGCACCATCAGCAATGGGGTTGAGATGGAGAATATCTTTCTTCTTCTCATCTCTTTCTCCACTTCCTCCTGCTTTGCTTGCTATTCTGCCTGAGCCTATATTTTGATAGCTTCTATTTTTCTGGCTGGAGAAAATGAATAAAGATTATTTAAGAGAGTAAGGGGTTTCAGAAAAGGGAGGATTAAAATTATCCCCAATTTCAAGTGTTCCCAAACAATGCCCAATTAGCATGTTGATGCCTGCTGCTATAGTAAATACTTGAGTAATTAGTCCTTGTGTAGCTAACAGATCCCCTGCTTGTGGTATTTGCATAGCTGATTGTTTATTTGTCCTTAGCACCCAGTAAAGGCAAAAGTTCTCTGCAAATAGTTTAACCCTGTCTTCTCTCCAGGGGTGTGCGAAATGAACGGAGGCAAGGACCTGGACCATGGCTAATTTTTGGCACTGAGGGAAATCAAACAGAGGAAGAAGTCTTGCTAGTGTAAGGACCTGTTTTAAAATCCAAGCCACCTTGCTATTTACTCAGAAAACCACAGCTCCCCAGGAGAAGTGGGCAAAGGGCACCTGGAAAACAAAGGCTAGCCAGGTTGGGGGAGGCATCCAATCAGTTAACCCCCAACCTTGACAATAGAGGTGCAAACTAAGAATGGGAACACCCTAAATGCCCCCCAACTTCCCCATTCCTGGAGCAATACAAATGCAAATTAAACCTAGTTAGCTTATGATGGGGGGGGGGGTCGCCTCATAAAAGCAGGCCTGAGAAATTAGGCAGTGTGGATTTCTCCTGAGAAAGGACCCTGGCCACCCTGGCCGCCAGTGCAATTCTCAATGCTTGGAGCAGAAATAAAGCTTTGCTTGACCTTTGCTTTGTATCAGCCTTGTTCTTTTAAACACGGACCCTATTAGCTAAATTAGCTGTTCTTTTGAATCATTTCCTTATTTTCACCTCCTCTTACTGTACTGCCATTTTTTGTTGCACTTGCGCTGAAAGATTGAATTTCATAGGGTTGAACGGTCAACAGGGAAACCGCCCATAGATGGATGGAGGTATCTGGAAACGCCCGTTGAGTTCCTCTGGATCCCTAATAAGTCTAAAGCTTGGAGATCACAGGAAATTAAAGTTTAAGAAACCAACTCACAGGCAAAGAGTTTGTTTACTAAATCTTCATCCCTTCCCTAGAGATAAGGCTGATGAGAAGGAAAAAGAGAGCTCTCTTTCCTTTAGCATTTTAATAGGATCTAGAATTTTAAAAGGCAGATCATCCACTGATGTAAACACAGGACAGGAATGCTGGAAGCCAATGGGCCCCTTAGCGATCCCTTTAGAACCACAAATTGGGACCCATCCCTTTAGAAGCACAAACAAGGTGGGACCATGGGACCCGGAGGCAGAAACACTGGCTCCAGCTTCAGCTCTACCACCTAATTTAGGGGATGTCCTCAGGCAAATCCCAGCCACTGGAACTTCTCTTTTGACTTCTGCAAAGTGGGAGTGGTCATAACAAGTGCTCGAGAGGCTTGCTGTGAAAATGCTGTGAAAATGAAGATTTAGACGTAGAGCCAACCGAGAATCTTAAGAAAGGTATTACTAGTTGCCGAATAAAGTTAATTCACCCTTACACTCTTCCTACTTACTACAAGGAAATACTTCTCTTCAATTTTAAACTGAGTTATATTGACACATAGAACTATATTAGTTTCAGGTGTACAACACACGGATTCAATATTTGTATAGCAAAACAATAATAATGCTTTTTATTGAGAAATAACAGGCATCACACTGAAATATCTAATATTATTTAAAAGCAAAAGACAAAACAATGATACGGAAACAGAAAGGGAGATGCGATCTGCTAACTGAAGACCTGTTCAGCATCATCGGGCCACAAATTCATTCTGCTCTTTGACTTCTTAGGTTAAAATAAACTCAAGGACCTTTATCCCCAGTACTTTTTTGAAGTTCACGGAAGTCAAGAGGTTCCACGTTGAGAATTAGGGATCATGTCAATGCAATTTAACTTGTATAAAATGGGGGGTTGGGGATCTCCTGTTGCAACTGTACTTTATGCCTTCATGGTGCAGAAACCTTGCCAGTCCCCTCTTCTTGTTTTAAATGCCTAAGCCAGGGCCCTAGCCCAGAGTAGCTGCTCAGCCAACATTTTGCTAGTGAAAAATATCACCAAAACATGGCATCAAACAGATGAATTAGTATGCATGCTCAACTGATTTTTCCATCCTTTGCTAAAGCCAGGGGACATGAAATTTACTGAAGAAGTTGGGCTGGAGACAACAGCCAGAGTCTAAAGCAGCCATGCGCAGTCAGTGTTTCCGTACTTACATACTCAGAGTCATCAGGGAACGACCTGCACCAAGTATTACACATCACTAGACCTCTCTAGACTTTTTGTGATTTATTTGCCCAAACTCTTGGGAAATAGTTTTCTGCCTTTTTATTGTAAAATAAAACATGAGGTATAGAAAACCATGTGAAACAAACATACAACTTAGTGAATTTTAAGATAAATCAATGTAGCTCTAGCACTAATAGGCACTAATTACTTTTTTTTTTAAGATTTTATTTGACAGAGAGAAACACAGCAGCAAGAGAGGGAACACAAGCAGGGGGAGTGAGAGAGGGAGAAGCAGGCTTCCGGCTGACCAGAGAGCCCGATGTGGGGCTCGATCCCAAATCTCCAAGATCATGACCTGAGCTAAAGGCAGTCGCTTAACCAACTGAGCCACCCAGGCGCCCCATGCACTAATTACTTCTTTGTACTTCTTGAGGCTTTTGAGTAAGCTTCCTCAGACATGTCTAATTTCAAAAACTGATATCTTTTAAATTATTTTTATTACATAGCATTATCTCCCAGCAGCCCCTCCCTTTTGTTTCTCTTTTCTTGCTTTTCACTTTATAAGAACCAGGCCATTTAATCAGCAGGAGCCCACATTCTGGATTTTAATGACTGCAAGTTCACAATGAACTGCCAACATTTGAATCTTTGTTCAGCTGCAAACTGGCACCTGGGTGGAGAGGCTGAATCGGACTCAGGAGATATCCCTTTGGGAGACTGTCAGTGGCACGTGCTATTTCACCAGGAGCTGCATAATAGTTAATATTCGTGTTTGGCTCCTCTGTGATGGTAACAGCAATGGGTATGCCCAGCGACTACCAGTGGGCTAGTATGGACTGAGTATCTGTATCCCCCCCTCAAACTCGATGTTGAAGCCCTCCCCCTTCTCATCACACGGTACTAGGAGGTGGGTCCTTTGGGAGGGAATTGGGATCCAACAAGGTGATGAGGTAGAGCCCTCCTGAATGGGCTCTGTGCCCTTATGAGAGTCCTAGGAGAGTCTTCTTTCTGTCTCTGCTCTCTGCCAGGGAGGATGCAATGAAAAGTTAGCAGTCTGTAACCCAGAGCCCAGTGATCCTGGCACCCTGATCTTGGACTTGCAGCCTCCAGAGCTGTGAGAAATAATAATAAAAAAATAAAAATCTATCCTGAGTGTTACTTTCAACTCTATCGCTTGGTTATAGTTTTGTTATCAAGTTACCCTATCTGTATTTATGTGATGATTCAGGAAGATTCCAGAAATATCCTGATGCCTCCTTCGCCTTCGCCACTTTAGCACATTATTTCATTGAACATTTGGGGGGACACCTTCCGTACGCCAGCCACGAAGCTATATTCTCAGGATACAATGACCAGTGAGAAGTTTTCAGCTGTTCTCACAAAGCTTGCACCCCAGTAAAGTTTACACTGTCCAATAGCCAGTCATGGTTCACTATATTCTGATAAGAACCACAGAATGTCATGAAGTATGAGGGAAGGACAACTATTTTGCATTTCTCTTTCTCGAGGGTAAACCAGAGGATTCAGTTAAGGTCAAAGATTTCATTTCCTTTAAATTCCCTACGAAGCCAACAAAACCACTGACGGTCAGAAGTTCCATTATGGAGCATTAACTATGAATCTTGTTCTAGATGACTGTATAGACTTTCATGTCTACGTTCTCTTATTTCTCAGAAGTGACTTTCATCTACTTTGATGGAGATCGGTCAGCTCGTATTAGTCAGAAGACATTCATTTAGTTAACAGGCATTTATTGTACTATATGCAAGGACTTGTTTTAAGTATTTTATGAATATTGACTTATGTTAATATTAACTAATACTTAAAACATCCCAAATGGTGTATCTATTCACTCAATTATTCAAAAACTCTGTGTATGTAAGAGTTTCGTAGCCTAAGCTGGTCTAGGCAGTGGTGACAAGGAGTTGAACTGATCCCGTGGTGCTTACACTTAGTGGGCAAAGTAAGAAGATAACACGAAACAAACAGGCAGGTAAATAAACTCAATAAATAAGAATTTCTGACTGTGGTAAATTTTGTAAACAAAAAGGTGATGTGATAAACAGTGAGTTGAAGAGGACTAATTAGGTAGGGTGGTTACGGATGGCTTCATCCATGTGACTGAGAAAGAACCAGAAGACTATGGTATCTCTAACTGATAAATATTTTGCATCAGGGCTCCTAATCATCACTTTTCACCACTCATTATATCTTCTGAGATGGTATAGGCTTAACAGCTTTTGTAATTCTTCTGGAATTCAATCATTAGCCATCTGCTCCTCCTGACTGACCTCATTCTCCCCACTCTGCTACAATCTCCGGGTTGACTTAGACAAACACCGGCTCGATTAACAATTTCTCATTCCTGTTGACTTACTAGTAAGTAGCCCAGTCAAACTGGAAATCTTAACTTACAACCTGTATGAATACCGAATCTCATATTTCAAAAAAGAAAACCAACCAAAACATCAGTTTAAGAAATGTTTATCTTTCTCAAGAAAAATAATGACCACCGTCTATTTAATTTAAACATGCTAGCCCAGGGTGTTCTTTTCTTCTGTTTTCTGACTTAGTAATATAGCAGGAAGCCCATTTTGACTAAAACCATGTAGCCTTCTCACCTCTGACCCTTATTAATCTTTACTGGGGTGTGTTGGTTTCTTGAAAATGGCGTTCTAGGGGCGCCTGGGTGGCTCAGTTGGTTAAGCGACTGCCTTCGGCTCAGGTCATGATCCCGGAGACCCGGGGTCGAGCCCCACATCAGGCTCCCTGCTCTGAGCGAAGCCTGCTTCTCCCTCTCCCACTCTCCCTGCTTGTGTTCCCTCTCTGGCTGTGTTTCTCTCTGTTAAATAAATAAAATCTTTAAAAAAAAAAAGAAAAAGAAAATGGCGTTCTATTTCCAACTCTACTGTAAAAACTCAAAATTCAGGGATAATAAGGGGAAAAAATCAATCAACTGAAGCAAGTATTTAATGGAAATCGATTTGGTTACCCTTCACACTACGACAGGGATGTGAAGTTATGTTTATTCAACTATATTTTGGAACCACATGAATTCAAAAGGAACTTGTGTTAGTTATATTATTCCTTCACTGCTTTCATTTGTTATAATCAAAAGTAACTGAAGATTGGCTTTTAGAATTTTAGAATGTTCTAGTTTCCTCTTAATCCTTTTTGTGTCTGTGTGCTGCAACCTGTCACAGAGAAATAAGTAAAGGTTTTGTAGTAGGTCAGCCCTCAGGTAGAATCCCAGCTCCGGCTATGTAATGAAGCCCTACATTGAATTTCTCTGGAACTTATTTCCTTTAGCTCTAGACATGGCTATAGAGACTGTCCCACCATGTTTTGAGATGGGAGAAGATGCCTGAAAAGTCATCACCACGGTACCTGGCACATGGCAGACCCACAGTGCCTTTGGTCAGTAGGCTTCCTTAACTTCTACTGTTGCCCCCTTTCCCCTTCATCCTTAATGGTATCAAGACAACAAATCAGTATTTTGGGTGGGATTTTCCTAGAATAGAAGGTAAACCACTGAATTACCCCCAGGTAAAAATGGCAATCCCAGTCTCCTCCTCACCGATGACTGTACTGTCTTGTCATTTACCTTCACGCATGAAGTGGCCTTTCTTGCTTCCTTCTCATCTATACTCCAGTAAGGCCTAGGTATAGACAGACTATCTAGAACATTTGCAAATTTTTCTTTCGCACAGAATTCCTTTCACCTTTGCTTTCCCTCCTGCACCCAATCCATGTGTTTCTAGTTGGAAAGAAGGACTTCTAATTCTCTGAAATCAAAAACACTGTTTCTGTCGACTGATCCTTTGTTCCTGCTCCCATACAACTAGTTCTTTCTCACATCTCTCTACCTTGCCAACTCTTATCACCTCCCAAGGTTTGCCATAAGGGATTTTACCTTTAATGAAGCCTTTGTCGAGGCAACACTGTCCTCTTTATCTTGAGAGCTCACTGTGTCATGTCCAATCTACAGACTCTGTTCATTCACAAACCCTGAACGTAAAGGGGCATATTATTGACTCGATAAAGCTAAGCATATAAAACTGAAACATACCATGATCCCACTATCCCTGATGGTACCCCTATTTAGTAACCATCACTCTGTAAGGCCCCTTCGACTGGTCTTCTTTTGTTACCATTACTAGCAAATGGCTCTCAAAACTATTCCTTTCTTTAAAAAAATTAAGAAACATTCTAACTGTAATGCACAAAGCACGTGGAGAATAAAAAACTGTAGCCACCAATCAGTCAATGGAGTTTCCTCATGCTCCTTGCTAGCTAGCTGACTTGCTCCCACACATGGGCCAGGAAGGAAATGTTCATCTTTGGAACGCTGCCAACAATGTAAGCCATGAACCATTTGAGGTCCTATTAAAATGACTGAAATTTAGAGTATCCTCTAATGTTGAAGTTCTATCAAAAGCCTTAACATCAGGGGTGTCTGGGTGGCTCAGTCAGTTTAAGTGTTCAACTCTTGATCTCAGTTCAGGTCTTGATCTCAGGGTGGTGAGTTCAAGCCCCACACTGGGCTCCATGCTAGGCATGGAGCCTACTCTAAAAACAAAAAACCAAAAAACAAAAAACCAAAAAAAAAACCCAAGCAAAAACTCTCAACATCTAATGTAACTTTCAGTGTGCGCATGTGTGATTGTGACTATATTTGTGTATTTGTGTATATAATTGTGTGTGTACACAAACTGTATGCATTTTCCTTCAGTAATCCATAAGCCTTTTAAGGGACAGGACACTATCTTTTCCTTATATTCACTTATAAATTTGAGAACAGTGTCTGACACAGAGATGTCACTGATCTATTTGGTAAATGAATGAATAGAATAGCAGAAATACGAGGGAAAAAATAGCCCGGTGTCCAATAGGATAACTCACTCTGCTCTCTAAAATGGCGCCAATTTCATACATGTGTGTTCCCTCACCTGGCTTTACGTTTTCCTTGGCACTAATCCATGTTGGATGTATTGTCTTTATTTTTCTTTGCTAATTATCTTCTCTCCTAAGACAGCAGACCTCTGGAGAAGAGCAGTAGGTGCTGGCCACTGAGGTCGTTCTAAGACCGGGGTGGGGAAGCACACGGAAATGGAAAGACATCCCAGGGGATGCGTTGAGCACCAGCTGTCACGTAGGTGCAATAGTAACGAAAACATGTCTGAATTCATGTGTTCCTTAAACAGCTCAAGACCCTTGACTTTAAGTCTGCTTCCTCCACCTTGCTTGTGAAATTCAGAGTATTCGGAGATGGTAGTTGACGTCTAAGGTTACAAAGTGTCAAACAAATACACCATTGTAATTTTATCTTTCGATATTATACGTGTACTTAGTAATCGTGATGTCTTCTGTCTCCTACATTTGAGAGAAACTTGTTTCTATGGGGAACTCAGTGGTGTTTTTTATTTTTTATTTTTTTATTTATTCATTTGAGAGAGCGAGCGAGAACCTGTGCACACGCACAGGAACAGTGAGGGGGGATGGAGGGAGAGAAGCAGGCTCTCCATTGAGCAGGGAGCCCCAACATGGGGCCAATCCCAGGACCCTGGGATCACAACCTGCGCTGTAGGCAGAAGCTTAAGTGACTGAGTCGTCCGGACACCCTGGGAATATATTGTTTTATTTTTCCTTACCTACAGGTTCCCTTTGTTTTCAGTAACTCTTCTTCAAGTCTAAAATCATCATATTTATTCTCGAATGGTTTGAGAATTCTCCACACTGCTGGAGAAGTGTGATACTTTAGGCCTTTTTTGATCACTGCCTCAGATTCCTAGTCTCAAATAAATAGGCATTATGTTTATAATAAAATCTGTTACTAAATCAGCGCTTCATTTTGGCCTTGTTAAGCTGTCTTATTTAAATGCTAAGCCTTGAGAAGAATGTGTCCCGAGCACAAGCGTGGATAGCCTCAGATGTACTCCGCTCACAGCACGGAAGTAAGTTCAACAGCCTTCTACCTTTGATTTTAATTAAGTGCATATCAATTAGATTGATAAAGTAGGGCATTCATTTAATTTTACATAACTCAATGCCTCAAATACAGGGTACTTTCAGGCCAAAATATTTTTATGGCATGGTGGCACCTGCTGGAGAAGTGTGATACTTTAGGCCTTTTTTGTTAGACATCGATTTGCCAGTTTTTAGAGCACCTGCTAAAGGCTGGGTCTCTGCTGGGAGTGGGAATATGAGAAATGAACATGATACAGCCCTTCCTCAAAAGAATTCCAGCTAGGAGAAAAGAGAGATAAAGATGATAAATATTATGGAAAAATTATACACACAGTGCTATCTGAGGGTATAGGCCCAAGTAATAATTTTGCTTAGCAAGTTTGAGTGAAGTACAGCATTGGAGAATTTTTGTTTGTTTTTTGAAAAAAATAAAATAGGTCAAGTCTTCTAAGAAAGGAGGCAAAAAAAGGGAACTTCAGGCAGAAGAAACCACAGATTTTTGAGAGCATGGTGTTTTCACAGAAATGTGTGAGGATGTTTGTAATATGATTAGAACACAGAGTACAGGGTATCACACAGCAATGGATGGACCTCAAGAGGAGGAAGAGGAAGTGAGTGCATCCCGGGAGCTGAGAGAGAGGAAGACAGAGAGACAGAGTCACTCATTAGTCTGGAGAAGAGAAGCAAGTGCAGATCCCGGGGAGAAGGAAAGGCTGCTTGTTGTTCGACCCTGGCTAACACTGCCAAGAGCAGCCCCACACTCCACAGTCCTTTCAGATACTCTCCACGTGATTACTCCTTGGGCTGTGTTTTTTTGTTGTTGTATATCAACTTGTAGATGTTTTACAGACTTCATTTTGAGGTGCTTATTAGGAAGGTATTGTTATTGGGAGTCAAGAAAAAGATCTAGGGGCGCCTGGGTGGCTCAGTTGGTTAAGCGACTGCCTTCGGCTCAGGTCATGATCCTGGAGACCCGGGATCGAGTCCCACATCGGGTTCCCTGCTCGGCGGGAAGCCTGCTTCTCCCTCTCTCACTCCCCCTGCTTGTGTTCCCTCTCTGGGTGTGTTTCTGTCAAATAAATAAAATCTTTAAAAAAAAAAAAAAAAGAAAAAGATCTAAGTCTCCAAACCCAGCCACTCCACTGCCTCCCCCCCCCCCATCCTTCTGATTTTCATTAGGAAAACAAATAAAGCAGTGATTTTTGAGAGCATGGTGTTTTCACAGAGCGGCATCAAAGGCTGGTGCAAGGCATTAAGCGTGTCCTGAGCAGGCTTGCTAAAAGCCTCCCACATCGTCCCTCACCTTTATCTCTGCTTTGGCTAGAGCAGCTTTTCATCTCACTACTTTCCTCATTGGCTTCCTCGTAAGTTTCATCAGTCACAAATGAAAAATAAATTTAATTGTCACCTGCCTAGCCAATCTCAAGACTATCCTGGAGGGGATAATACAAAACTATCTGTTTAAAAAGCAGAACTGAACAGATGTCTCAAGTATGTGATGGAAATATGAAATATATTTTGAGTATTCAAAGTACCTTGCTTGTGGTATTAAGAGTAATTTACATAATTCCTGTGTGTAAAGATAGAAATTTTACAAGTATATTATTTCCACTATTCTCTACTTTATAAGAACTTGACAGGATTTTACCCTCTTATCAAAGATTAAATACATAGCCTAACAAGTATGATCATAATTATGAGGATAATATAACAGAAAGTCATATGGCAATAAAAATTTTGTTTTAATACTATGGAAAGAGAAGAGGCTTTGGAGTTGGCAAGGTTTCCTCCGCATTGACCCCATTATTTATTATATCAGTGATCTGGACAAAGTAGTCAATCTTTGATGCTCAGTATCCTCCTTTATGGAAGCTTATTATGTAGGCTTCCAATCTGTTTGGAGATGACAACGAGATAACAAATATAATGTGACAGGCACCTTGGGTGTTCCCTCAGCGGCAGCGCCTGCGGTTCTTAGAGGAAGCGGGGGGTGGGGTGTGTGTGGAAGAATGTGTCTTTATGAAGGATACCAGGGACAGCTTCATTTTTTTTTTTTTTTAAGATTTTATTTAACAGAGAGAAATACAACCAGAGAGGGAACACAAGCAGAGGGAGTGAGAAAGGGAGAAGCAGGCTTCCTGCCGAGCAGGGAGCCTGATGTGGGACTTGATCCCGGCATGACATGAGTCGAAGGCAATCGCTTAACCAACTGAGCCACCCAGGCGCCCCCAGGGACAGCTTCATTAACAACATGGCAATATGATATTTTAAGGTGGTTTGGATTCTGATAAGTAAATCTGAAAAGAGATTCTAGTGAGAGAAACAGAATTAGCTGAAGTATTAGGTGAGAAATCAAGAGGCCAATTTAAGTAAATAGTTCAATTTACAAGCTATAGTTTATTGTAGTTTCATAGTAAAAGGAAGAAAGTGTAGTGTAGCTAAGCTGGAGTCATAGCAGGCAGAGCTTTGAAATCCTAATTATTATCAGTAAATATTTAGTGACCACCTATTATGTGCAAAAAAAATAGGCTATATTATAAGGGAGACACAGATGCGAATTATATCTCATATCATGAATCCTACAAGATTCTCTAACTCATTATAGAGACCAAGGCAATAAAAGTATATACCATATTTTGTGTGAGAGATAAAAATGCTGTAACTAAAAGAAAATGTATTTATGATAAAAGGAGAATATCTAATATTCTTCCAAAATCTCTTCTGAATAGTTGAAAGGACACTTCTCAACCTGGGGCAGTAAAAATAAAAAGGAAGTCATCTGTACTGACGAACTGAGTTAATATCTCAGTAGTGTTAACAAGTCATAAATATATGCCGCATGTTGCCTGAAAACACAAATCTATACTCATTCAGCCTAGCTCAGCAAAGCAACCACATGTTCTTGACCTTGAGCTGCGCAAAGGTTTCGTGGGCACACACACATATGTAGAAGATTAATTGCAACTTTCATGTTACTTAAAAAAAAAGAGGGGTGCCTGGGTGGTTCCGTTGGTTAAGCGACTGCCTTCGGCTCAGGTCATGATCCTGGAGACCAGGGATCGAGTCCCACATCGGGCTCCCTGCTCAGCAGGAAGCCTGTTTCTCTCTCTTTCACTCAAGCTGCTTGTGTTCCCTCTCTCGCTGTGTTTCTCTCTGTCAAATAAATAAACAAAATATTAAAAAAAAAAAAAAGAGAGAGAGAGAGTATAAATTCTCTTTAGGTTAAATAAAAAAGCAATACTCACAAAGTGACCAAAGACCAGTATATTCCAACCTGACACAACTCACCCAGGGAATAAGAAAAATAAAGAATATTCATTAACCTATGGATAACTATGTGGCCATATAACCTTCATGTCAGGACCAGACCAGGAAAATGAGGACCTAAAAGAGCAGGCCATGGGGCGCCTGGGTGGCTCAGCTGGTTAAGCGACTGCCTTTGGCTCAGGTCATGATCCCGGAGACCCGGGATCGAGTCCCATATCGGGCTCCCTGCTAGGTGGGAAGCCTGCTTCTCCCTCTCTCACTTCCCCTGCTTGTGTTCCCTCTCTGGCTGTTTCTCTCTGTCAAATAAATAAAATCTTAAAAAAAAAAAAAAAAAAAAGGCCTTTCTTATGAACAGAAATGAAAAAATTCTTAAACAAAATGCTACCAAAATCAACCAGGAATTACCATTCTGGGTTTGCTCCCCCAAAAGCAAGGTGGGTTTAACAGTCAAAAATCAAGCATCAGCTACAGACAGATTTAAAGGAAAAAAAGTATAAATATCAGTTTCAAATAAAAAGGTATTTCCATCAAGATCACTACCACAGAATGCAAGCTGGTATAGACACACTGGAAAACAGTATGGAGATTCCTCAAAAAGTTGAAAATAGACCTACCCTATGAACCAGCAATTGCACTACTGGGTATTTACCCAAAAGATACAAATGTCATGATCCAAAGGGGCACATGTACCTGAATGTTTATAGCAGCAATGTCCACAATAGCCAAACTATGGAAAGAACCTAGATGCCCATGAACCGATGAATGGATAAAGAAGATGTGGTATATATAGATAATGGAATACTATGCAGCCACCCAAAGAATGAAATCCTGCCATTTGCAACGACGTGGATGGAACTGGAAAGTATTATGCTGAGCGAAATAAGTCAATCAGAGAAAGACAATTACCATGTGATCTCTCTGATATGAGGAAGTTGAGAGGCAGGGCAGGTGGTCATGGGGGGCAGGGAGGGGAAAAAAAATGAAACAAGATGGGACCGGGGAGGGAAACAAACCATAAGAGACTCTTAATCTCAGGAAACAAAGTGAGGATTGCTGGATGGGGGGTGGGGGGGGTGCGGGGGTGAAATAGGGTGGCTGCGTTATGGAAAAACTAAAAATCAAAAAAAAATTTTAAAACCCCACAGTTTCATACCCTTCTAAATGAGTCAATACAGCTTTATCAACTACTGAGTTCAGATGGGATCTCTAAGAGCTGGTGGCTTTCTTTGTTCACATAAAGTGACTCCATTAAAAACATATCCAAGAAAACAGCATGCAGATTTTCATGGTCACTAATACAACGCTAAGTGAATGAATACTATCTGGCAATATTGTGTATTCTGGGGAGGTAAAGAATAAACATATGGCTGCATGAGACAGAATCCTCAGGGCAGCATTTAGCACCAACTCAGAGAAGAAGCTCTTCTACATTTACCAAAAGTCAAACACCTAATGAAAGTGCCCCACCTGGGAAGTGAGACTTTTGAAGAGGGGCCTAAATTTGTTGATTGGTCTGTCATAGACCATTAAATCTGTACCAGAAAAGGAACTGTTATTCCTTTTGATTGCAAAGAAATCTTTACCTAGCAAATCTTAATTATATCTCAAAGGTTGTACCAGGTTTCTCAACTCTGCAAGGAGCAGGATTCTATCCACAATTCAATAAGGAATTACCCCAAAAAGCTACCAGGACTGATAAGTGAGTTCAGTAATTTGCAGGATACCAGATCAACATACAAATATCAATTATATAACCATATATTTGCAAAATATGTATCTATGAGGGCACCTGGGCAGTTCAGTTGGTTAAGCAACTGCCTTCGGCTCAGGTCATGATTCCAGAGTTCTGGGATTGAGTCCCACATCGGGCTCCCTACTCAGAAGGGAGTCTGCTTCTCCCTCTGACTTTCTCCCTCTCATGCTCTCTCTCTCTCTCAAATACATAAATAAAATCTTTAAAAAAATGTATGTGTCAAAGGACGTTTAGCTAGCATATATAAAGAACATCTACAACTCAATAAGAAAATCTAATAAAAATGTGGGCAAAAGAATTGAACACTTTTCAAAGAAGGATATACAAATGACAAATAAGCACATGAAAGATGTTTAGTGTTATTGGGAAACCCTCAGTGTGATACTTCTAAATACTCTCTCAAGTGACTTAAAGATTGACCATAGCAAGTGTTGGAAAATGTTGAGTAACTAACCCTTGTAATCTGATTTCAAGTACTCTGGAAATCATTTTGGTAATTTCTTAAAAATCCAAACATATACCTACCATACAAACCAACAACTCTACTAATTGGGCACTTTCCCAAGAGACATGAAAACTTAGGGCTACAAAAAGACTTACACACCAATATTCCTAGAAGCTTACTCTATTTATAATAGCCAAACCGGAAACAACCCAACTGTCCAACAACAAGAAAACTGGTAAATAAACTGTGGCACATCCATGTTATCTTACTAAGCATAAACAAACAAAAAGTGATACATGCAACATGTATGAATTTCAAAATTGTGCCAAGTAAAGGAAGTTATTAAAAAACAATGTACTGTATAATTCTATTTGCATACAATTCTAGAAAATGCAAATTTACATAGTGACAAAAACAGATCATTACTTATATATGGAATCTGAGGGCATTGGGAGGACCATGAGAGAAAGATTACAAAGAGCCATCAGGAAATATTTGGAAGTGATGGATGTATTAATTATCTTGATTGTGGTGACAATTTTGGAAGTGTATACATAAATCAGAAGTCATCAAATGATTAAATGTGCAATTCGTGGTATATCACTTAAATTCAAAAAGGCTTTAAAAAACTGCACATACCAAAGAACTGTGTAGTAGGGCATAATCAAGAGAAACTGTAGTCAACAGAAATAGATCCCAAGGTGCTTCTGAGGGCTCAGTTGCTTAAGCAGCTGACTCTTGATTTTGGTTCAGGTCATTCTCTCAGGGTTGTGAGATTGGCCCCAGGAGATTGCCCCAGGCTCTGTGCTCAGTGGGGAATTTTCTTGGAATTCTTTCCCTCTCCCTCCCCGCCTGTCCCTTCCCCTGCTCACACTCTTTCTCCCTCTCTAACAAATAAATCTTAAAAGAAAAGAAAGAAATAGATTCAGAAATGACCTAAATTTTGGAATTAATTGAGAAAAGCACTGTGGATATGGTGAATATGGTCAATGGTCCCAGGAGAAGGTGGAAACACCACAACAGTAAATGAGGAATCCTAGCAGAAAAATGAAAACTGTAAAAAAAGGATCAAATGGACATGAGAGAACTGAAAAATACATATGCAATATTTGCTGGGTAGGTTAACAATAGATACAGCAGAAGAGACATTCACTGAACTTGAAAATAAATCGATAGATTTGAACTCAAAACTTGAGGTAAAAAAAAATATATATAGTACTTCAGTTTCAGGGTCATGGGAGGCAATGTTGGGCAGTCTCCTGTGCTCTGGGGAAGGGGCCCCAGACATAGAGAAGAGGAAGAATGTGGCACCACAAGTATTTAAAGAAATAAACATGGAAAACTTCTATAGTTTGATTAAAACATCAAAACCCACAGAACCAAGAAACTCAGCAAACCCCAAGCAGGACAAAAATAAATATGCCTCACATAGGCACTTCGTATTCAATCTGTTGATAACAAAAATTAAAGAAACAAACAAAACAAAACACCTTCCAAGCAACTATGGAGAGAGGTACATGATGTAGACAGAACAGGACGAATTTTTCTGATTTAAACACAGGAAGCAAAAGGGGAAGAACATCTGACAGAAGAAAAAAGATCACAAATTATAACTCATACATTTCACAACTGATATGAATGCATTAAATGCATATAAATGCATTCTCAGGAAAAATGCTGACATAATCAGATGTTGGCAAGTTTTCTGTACTGAGTTCTAAATGCAGTTGTTCAAATTGAAGGGAATAGTCTATGGCTATGTATGCATTATAGATGGTAAAATGTATGTAATATGTAATGACAACCATAAATACTTCATATATAACGTGATAAATATCATATATTGTAAATAAATTGGAGAGTTTACAGCACGTGTAGAAGTAAAATGTATGACAATAAAAACAAAGGAAATGCAATTATAATATTCTAAGGACTTCTGCATTTTACACAAAATGATATAATGTTCATTTCTTCAAAAAATTTATTTGACAGAGAGAGACAGAGAGAGCAGGAACACAAGCAGGGGCAGAGGGAGAGGGAAATGCAGGCTCCACACTGTGTAGAGAGCCCAATGTGGGGCTTGATCCCAAGACCCTGGGATCATGACCTGAGCCAAAGGTAGATGCTTAACAACTGAGCCACCCAGGTGTCTCAATAACGTTCATTTTAAATAGAAAGTTATGTGTCAAAGACACATATTTTGATTAACCCAAGTTAATCAGGAAAGGAGAAACAAAGAACAGATGGGATAAAACAAAATAGCAAGACAGTATATTTAAACCTACACAAATAACTGCATTAAATACAAGTACACTAAAAATATTAACCAAAAAGAGATTGTCAAACTAGATAAAAAAGCAATACTGAACTGTATGCTATTTACAAGGCATATATTTTAAATATATTTTTTAAAGGCTGAAAGTAAAAAGATAGGAAAATATATTACAGTAAATCAGTAGTCACAAAAAGGCTGGCGTCTATAGTCAATACAGGCTTGAAGAAAGAGATAATTAACAAAATTAGAGAGATATTTCATAAAGAGAAAATATTAATCTATAAAACATAATACCAAATTTCAAAAAACATGAATTACTCAATTACTCAGAACTAAAGAAGGAAATAGACCAATCCATAATCATAATCCGGGTTTTTAAAAATCTCTCTGATTAACTGGAAATAATTAGGGAAAAAATTCAGTATAAATGAATTTTACTTGATATCAAAACCTGATAAGGACGTTAAGGAGCTCGTAGACCATATTTCTAATGCACATAAACCTTTTTTAAATATTAATAAACCAAATCCATAGATCAAATATTTAAAAAAGCTAATAAATCATCACCAGTGGTATTTATTCCAGGATGCAAGGCTGTTTTAATGATCATGTATTTCACTGCATTAACAGGAGACAGGATAATGGAGAAAAATCATAGGATCATTTCACAGATGCCATAAAAGAACTGAATCAAATCCAACACGATTTCTATGTGTAAAACTATCACGGACCTAAGTTTAAAAACTGCCATAATCATTTTTTATGGGCATAAAAACAGTTACCTAAGTATGTGCAGAGATCTTAAGAAACTCCCAGAGGAGACTAATCTTGAGTTTAGTCCCAAATAACAGATGAGGTGAGGGAAGGAAGCACACTCAGGCACAGGCCTGCAGATCTGAGTTCAGTGTGATATATTCCAGGAATCAACCATAAGTTAAAGGCTGCTGGAGCGTCAGAGAGAAAAGTTTGGAAATATGAAGGAACTGAGAGAAGCCATGTTTCTGGGTGTTTATTCCTTGTGTATAAAGATCCTGTGAGAACAGGGGTGATGTTCTACCTTAAGACTCATGGAGCTCTCAGGCACTGGAGCGCAGCGGGAGCACGATTGGCGGTGTGTTTCTGAGTGGGCACCCCGCGAGCAATCGGCAGAGTGGAGGACACAGGACTGGAGTCAGGGAGGCTGAGAGAAGGCCATCCCCACAGTCCAGGTGAGGCACGGCAAAGAGTTAAAACTGTGACACTGGAAAAGGAGTGAAGAGAAAAAAGAGAAGGTACCCAAGATCTAAACTGATTGGATTTATCAATTTCATTGAATCTCCTAAGGATGGAGAAATCTCAGCCACCTTCCCAATTCTGATTTTTTTTTAAGATTTTATTTATTTGACAGAGAGAAACACAGCTAGAGAGAGAACACAAGCAAGGGAAGTGAGAGAGGGAGAAGCAGGCTTCCCGCCGAGCAGGGAGCCCAATGTGGGACTCGATCCCGGGTCTCCAGGATGTAGACCCGAGCCAAAGGCAGTCGCTCAACCAACGGAGCCACCCAGGCGCCCCAGCCCAATTCTGATTTTCAATCCAGAGACAGGTGCCAATGCAGGGAACAGGGCCTGATAGACCGCTTCAGAAGGAATACATACTATGACCTATTCTAAAAGCAGTAGTCTAAGCCTCTGACACAGATTAAATGTGACTGAATTCTCAGCAATATGATTCAGTCTCTTTTACTCTCTTGACTTTTCAGATCAGTCACGAAGGCTTAAAAGACACTAAGTGACTAAGGTCAAGAATAGGTAGAAAGACCTATTTGGACGTGTTGAGTTTTTAGTGCAAGGAATGCATCTGAACTGAAATCGATAGGAGTAATTGATCTGGAAGAGAGCCCTGGTCTGGTGATCAAAATTAAACAGAGTCAACACAGGCTACTTGAATGAGTGGGAAAACTTGGGGCTGCCCAAAGAGACCAGAGAATAAGACAACACAGAGTAAGAACTGAAGAGGTTCGGAAGGAAAACGTGAAAACCATTCTAGTTTTTATGTAAGTAGGGCTAGCAACAGAAGGGTAAGAGTAACAGGAGTAAGCAAAGGGAGTCGAATCACAGAAACCAAGCACTTGAAACCAAGTTTCAAGAAGTAAAAAACAATGATCAAAGTCAAAGTCTACAGACAGGGGGGATTAGCAATAAGAGGTCACTAGCAATCTCACAAAGATATGTTTCAGTATAATTGTGAAGTTAAAAAAGCAAATAGCTATCTCTGAAACATCATTAAGATAACATTAGTTTAGAGACCATTTCTGGGCCCGTGAATATCCTGTGTGACTTTGCCAAGTGATTATGTTAGAAGAGTCTAATAAATATTCAGTGCGACATAATGAAAGGCTTTGAGAACCCATACAATATAATGGAAAAGACTGTCCAAGAGTCAAGGGACCAAATGGCTTCTCAAGGAGCTGCTGTAACTCAAAAGGGGGCGAAGACAATGACTCTTATTAGAAATAGAATCCGATGAGGCCCTGTCAGGTAAATTTGATTAGAGAGAGGATGCTTTTCCTCATAAGAGAATAAGAGAAATAAGAGACCATCTCATTGCTTTTGGTTGTGATTCAAGGAGTCTTAGCACTGGATACTGTGGTTTTTTAAAGTGCTGAAGATAACATCTGTATCTCTCTTCTGAAACCCTTGCAGATTCTCAAGCCCTGCCCCAGTACTTCTGAACTAGATGGACATTTTAACAAGGTCACGGTCCCCAGGTGAAATCCTATATCGTTGGAAGTTTAATAGACATTTCTTCAGAACGATAATTTCTTCTAAAATAAAAAACTGAATATTGGGGCGCCTGGGTGGCTCAGTTGGTTAAGCGACCGCCTTTGGCTCAGGTCATGATTGTGGGATCCTAGGATCGAGCCCCATGTCCTGATCCCTGCTCAGTGGGGAGCCTGCTTGTCTCTCTCCTCCCTGCTTGTGCTCTCTCTTGCTATCGCTGATGCTATCTCTATCTCTCTCTCAAATAAATAACTAAATAAAATACTTTTAAAAAATTGAATATATGGGGTGCCTGGGTGGCTTAGCGGGTTAAAGCCTTTGTCTTCAGCTCAGGTCATGATCTCAGGGTCCTGGGATCCAGGCTGCATCAGGCTCTCTGCTCAGCAGGGAGCCAGCTTCCTTCACCCTTTGCCTGCCTCTCTGCTTACTTGTGATATCTCTCTCTCTGACAAATTAAAAAAAATTTTTTTGAATATATGCTCTTTCTTTCTTCCTTTCTCTCTTTTCTTTCTTTCTTTATAGTCTAGCTTCTTCCAGGAAGTTTAAGGTAGGTTTTAAAGATGTATACATTCCAAAAAGATTAAAAAATAAAAATAAAGAAAAAGGCTGAGAGAAAGTAAATGTAGGGAAAGATGACAGTGACTGTGGATTAAAGGCTTTGCCCTGAGCCAAGAGCTTTATCTAACTTTTATCCTCACAAATTTAGAAGGCAATCGATATTATTCCAATTACAGGGGTGAGAAAAATGTAAGTGGGAAAGTTGAGATAATTTGCCTTAGATCACAAAGTCTGAGAAATGGGGTCAAAACCTAGACCAGTCAAAACCAAATCAGACACGTGCTCTTAACCACAAAGTTGTAGAATGAAGTGAAAATGCAAAATGACCATTAATGTACTTCCCAGGTGCATGTTAATGGGTTACCCTGTGTGTGGCTCTACACTTTCTAGAAGCTGATGTGAAGACAGCATATAAGAACAGGCACAGAGTTTGTATTTAATTACCAAAATGTAATTTGTGTTGAGAGCTATAACTTTTTTTTAGAGGAGCTATATATATGTCTTTGCAACAAACAAATGCCTACAGATTTAAGGTCATGTTTCTTAGCTAATAGGTATATAAAGTATATCCAGAGAAATGTTTAGATTACAGGAAAATCTTGTACAAACTTTACAGGGATGACTGATAATTATTCTGAACTTGACAACGAGGCGGGAGGCAAGTGGTGGTACAGAATAGAATGAATTCCTGGCACTCAAGGCTGTATATCCACTGGCCACTATATTCAGAGAGTCTAAAACCAGAGGCTTTTTGGAGGTCTTCAAAAATGTTTCAAATTTGAAAAAAAAAAAAAAGTCTCTCTAGAATAAGAAAATAGCAAACATTGAAATTAATTGAAATTAGTGTTTATTAATGGCTACAAATAAAGCATGACATCAACTTTATAAAGTATAATATTTAGCAATAAAAAGTTTACTATGCTTGAAAACCATGTTTAGATTTTCTCACTTTGCAGGAATTCTTGGATATACTTGGTCTAGAAATGAGTTACATGCAGTAAATAATTTTCTAAAGCAAAATTACAAATACTTTTGTCCCCCTCTCCCCAAATGTGTGCATATATGGAGACGAATGTCTATATCTATATCTATATCTATATCTATATCTATATCTATATCTAGCTAGCTAGCTAGCTAGCTATCTCCCCTGTGAAGGCATTACAAGTCTCTGCCCTTGGTATAGGTACTGAAGCGAATGGGGCTGCCCGATTTCCAGAACTCTGGCTTTCCCCCTCTGTCTGTAGTTTAGGCCCTGAGCTAGGCGAGGACCAAACCCGAAGTATGAAAGAACATGAGGGCTACCCCGCTTCCACCTAACGCCACGAGTCACGTAAAATCCCTTCCTCCACAGTTCCCACACTACCAAGAAGTGTCCACACGGGTACTCAGACACTGCAAGGTAAAGACATGATGTGCATTTTCTTGGGTTAGCTTGCAAGAGTGGGTTATTAAATGTCTGGTTCCATACCAGGAACAAAGCCCAAGGATAATCAAAGAATTGCCCAGGAAGCCATTTGGATTGAAGTTAGCCTCGCCTTCAAGAACGGAAGAGCCGAAACTTGCCAGCTTTGATTTACACGCCTTTCAGCTACTAGCTCCAGCCAATTCTCTTTATACAACTCCAGCTTTCTTTTGGGGCTGAGTTCATTGACTAAAAAAAATAAAGAAGAAAGGGGAAAAAAAAACCCACAAGAAAAGAAATCAAGGAAAGGCTTAATTGATTATGCAGAGTGTTGCTTTGGGAAAGGGAAAATCTTGTTAGAAGGCTGGCAAACTCACTTCATTAGGGACCTACTGACATCTTCTAAAACCAGAACATTACATCAGGTTAGTTTAAAACATCAAATGACCTTGTAGTTTGGTTGGGATACCCCATCCCCATTCATTCTTTCTGGTTCGTTCTTTGCATTGTTCACCGTACTTATATTGATGGTGAAAAGATGACTACCCAATAAGCTGAAAGAAATGGAACTTATTGGAAATTAGAAACACTAAAATCAAGGATTTTGATTCTGCTCACTCACTTTGTCCTCTAAAAAAGCCCACTTTTCTACTTACATGATCATTTGACCCTCTTTCCACTGTCCTCTCTCATACACAGTCCCATTCATTCCCCTCGCACCTGATGATTCTCTGTACACAATGTTGAAATGAATGCAGACATGAGCATCAGATCTCATAAGGGTGTGTGAGAATCCACTAAAAAAAAGGAGGTTATTTAATTTTTCCTTCCTTTCTTTGGAAGCATCAAATGCCCCACTCATTGAAACCCCCTCCTTCCTAGAAATAATTAGTCTAAGGGATAAAACTACCATTTATAAAAGAGGAAATAAGAGGTCAAAATGGTTCCGTCATGCCAAATAAATCTTATTCAGTTATGTGAGAGAGTGACTAATAACAGTGATCTCATGGCCACTTTCCTTTCTGCTTTAGAATATTATTTACCGGCAAATAATTCCTAGCTTAGTTTCAGGCAATACTGGACACATATTCTGAGAACACACCTCTGGGTAAGACAATGAAACTCGAATTAGACAGTAATGTTATAAGGTGGGTACACTTAAACTTTAGGTAACCACCACTCTAGAAAAGCCAGCTCTAGAGATAATTACAAGAAATTCACAGGAGACTCTCTTAATCTTTGTTCTATAAAACATCGTACAGATAAATGAAATAAAAACATCAAAAGGATCCTGGGTAAATGTGCAGGTTACTTCAAATCGGAGCAAATATAAAATCGTTTTGATGACAAAAATCAAAATTACGTTTTCTTTTTTTTTCAAAATTATATTTTCAATGGACTACTATATCAACTTGAAATAAATTAAGTAGGATAGAACAGTAAAGAATGTGAAGTCCTGAATTTGAATGTATTTATACCAATAACTTAAGCAATCAAAGGTAACTAGCTTCCCAGGGGTTCATAGGATACTAGGAAGTTTGAGTGAACCACAAAATTTATACAAATGGTAAATATGTGTGGGAAAATGAAGCTAATGAGCAAATCAGTATATTCCATTTTTGAGAGGCTCCAATTGTTAACAAGCTCTTCCTTATATGGGGATGGAATCTTTTCACTGTCAATTCATTTAATTTTTCATAGAGAGGAATGAGGTTGAGTTCCTGGTAACTCAGTCATAGACACCAGGATTTAAAATTAACTCTGATTATAATATGTCTAACTGTGATCATGATAGCAAGGAACCACGCAAAATTCTACCTAGATTTTGAGTAGTTGCTAACCTAGATCATATTAATTTCTTTAAAAAATGACATCTCATTTTTTTTGGCCATAAATCCAGCAACTTTGTGTTTCTAAAACACTGTGTCCTATATGTCTTTCTATTCCCACGCTTACTAAAGTACCTAAGTATTTGATATTTACTGAATAAACGAATAAAATTTAAAAGTCTGACCTGCCAAACCTAATGAAACACAACAATGTGGTGGATTCCCTTAGGGAATTAATCACTATCTTTTGAATTTTACATGTAATTCTACAGGTTTGGCTAATTAGTTTTCAGGCCTACAGTAAATTAGAAAGAAAAAAAAAAAAGGCCATCATCAAGTATCCTGGTATCAGCATAAAAATAAAGGATAATATGGAAAATTTATTTTTAAAAATTCATACACACCTATGGGTCATTTAGAGTAGAGTCAAATAACCCCCAACAACTCAGTTTTCCCTGATTAGACCCACAGATATCACAGACCTGGTATCTGTCAGACCTCAGAGATCATCAAGCTACACTTCTGTTTATAAGGTACCATGTGTTCCCCAACATAGGAAAGTACAAACAAAGTAGCTTTATAAGATCACACCTACAAAGTTAATTAACTGAAAAAATTAGTACACAAGGCATAAACCCTCAGCTCTCTAAAAATACTCCAGACTCCACTACTTGTGGTGACTTCCCTCACCCGAGCTCCTAAGAGTGTCAGTTTCACAACACTTGCAGAAAACCTCCTTAGCAACTTCCCTTCTTATCTTCCAGCAATGTCTCTTTTCACCTCAATCATCCTAACCGCTCAGAGTGGTAGAATGAGGACATCATATCCAGTTTATGGATATGCAAGCCAAATTAACACAGAAGAGAGTGAATCAGGACAGAGTGAGGCTGGTCTACTCCTCAAAGGTCAAGATTCTGTCTTTCACTTTATCATTCACAGAGACTGAAAGCATTCCCGATGGGGATATCTACTGAATTCCAGACACCAGGCTGGGGGATCCACGAGTAGGGCCAAAGCAACTCTCTTGGGAAAACAAACTTACAAATAATTGCAGGAACAGTTCAGAATGAGTTAAAAAATCAGAAGGTCTGCTAGGTTTAAAATACCACATATGGTACTAGATGTTTTTCTTTATAGCACTTTTCCATTTAAAGCTCTAATTAGACTAAATAACCATTAACTACTTTTCAACCCCAAAATGATGTGATTCTATCTTGTTCAACTTCACAAAATCACTATGAAATAAACAATGTCAAGCACTGTTAATCTGCAGTTAATAGACTATGAAATTGAAGACTTTATAGATTGCGTAACTTACCCCAAACCACACAGCTAGTTAACAGTGAAGCCAGATAAGAAGCCAACTTGATTTGAATCCTAATTCATTATTCCATTATATAATAAGTGTCATACATGTTTCATGATAGGAAATCATTAGCTGCCCCATTTCATAGACTGAAATCTCACTTTGGTGTTATATTTATGATAAAGCACATCGAATAGATAAGGCTTGTTCCCCAAATGGTGGATGATTTGTTGTTTCGCTGGTAGTTTTTCTTTCTCTTCTCTTGGCATTCCACATGGACAATTTGTGTACGAATCCACTGTTAGCTCTGCTTCTTTTAAATAACTACTGCTTCCATAGTGCTTGTAAACAGTAGCTTATGAATTGCCAAGCTTCATTACTGTGTATCTGTAAAGCTTGGCTATTTTGGACATGATGTGGAGCTCTTTTCTACTTAGGGTCCTTCGGGATGTGATCTAAGTGCAAGTAAAATGTGCATTTTTTTTTTTCCCCAGGGAATTTTAAGAAGAAGAGTGGCCTTAAATCCTCAAGGATACCTGGATGGCTCGGCCATTTAAGCAACTACCTTCAGCTCAGGTCATGATCTCACCGTCCTGGGATCGAGTCCCTCATTGGGCTCCTTGCTCAGTGGGGAGCCTGCTTCTCCCTCTGCCTGCTGCTCCCCCTGCTAGTGCTGTCTCTCTCTCACTCTCTCTCTAGCAAATAAATAAAATCTTTACACTTGATCTTAGCCAAAAAGGCCAAGAAGTGATAAGTAAAATCTTTAAAAAAATTAATCCTTCAGCTATTCATCCATCAATGAGAATTTATTTAGTGTTGATATAGACAAGACCCAGTGGACATAAAAATAAATACGTGGCCTTCATCCTTAAGGAACACTAAAATTTGAAGATTTTCATGAAAATTTAAGGACAGCTCCTTTGCTCAATATGACAAGGTGTCCCACAGAATTAAAACCTTATGCTATATGTAAACATTCTCAAAATGTTTACAACACAGTTGACTGGGAAGTCAGGGAGATTAGATAACTTTTTTTTTTTTTTAAAGATTTTATTTATTTGATAGAGAGAAACACAGCCAGAGAGGGAACACAAGCAGGGGGAGTGAGAGAGGGAGAAGCAGGCTTCCTGCTGAGCAGGGAGCCCGATGTGGGGCTCGATCCCAGGTCTCCAGGATCATGACCTGAGCCGAAGGCAGCCGCTTAACCAACTGAGCCACCCAGGTGCCCTGATAACTTATTTTCTTTACTGAAAATTTTCCAAATTATAAATTTGGTGGATATGGTAATTAACATCAACTGTGGACTTCCCCCAGAAGACCAACCAAAAAGATCTACTGACTAAGCAAAGCTAACTTCACTACATCTACAAGTGTAAGGAAGAACGCAACCTTGACTGTGTCTCAGTATCTCAGGAAGATGAGCAGGTTCAGGAGGCTATCTGTGGGGCCGTAGGGTCTGATCTCCAGTGGCTGAAGTTCAATCTTTCAAGGCAAGGAACTGACCAGGAATGAGGGAGTCTCAGTAGGTGAACCGTTGTTTAATAAGCGAACTGTTTACCCAGTAAGCAATCTATTGTTCCAATAGGACAACAGTTTGCTCAGATGAGTAAACCATGTATTTGGATGTATTAGCTTTCATGAATTTGACGAAACAACAAAGTCATGACTTGGTTTTATAGCCCTATCTTCCTGGCCAATATTTCCTAGGATGACAGGAGCTCTGCATGGGTCTAGTTTTTCCCTCAATTCCCATCTTAGTCAGATGTAAAATACGATTTGTCATTTATTGTTTTTACTTTAGAGGACATTCAATCACATTCAATGGGCCTCTGATGGAAATACCACATGCACTTATCAAATATATTTAATGTTATCTAAAGCCAATTTTTTTTCTCTTTTTAATTTAGTGTTGTGTATATATTCATTTGCATAGAGGTGGAAAGAAACATTTATTTGGGGAAAACAAAAATCTTCATTTGGAGTTTGCCAAGATTGGACTTTTTGCCAAGCTTTCTTGAAGAAAGCTAAAAATATAAGTAATATGTTCATTAAAAATGATATTGTTATGGGATATCACTTTTAGTAAAAGCACTAAAAAGGCAGAATCAGCCCTTCTGCTGGATGGTGGATCAAATTTTAAAAATCCAAGAGAAAAAAATAAACTAAATCTGCATTTTCTTTATTTTCCTCCTCACTGAAGCAACACTGAATAATTATTCATTTTGCACTTAAATACAGGTGTCATACTAAAGCTTGTTACACATGCATTCTTCTTAGCGAGAATGCCCTTGTCAAACAGGGAACATTCACCATTTTACAGGAAGAAAAACAGCAGAATCAAATAGATTACATATGTTGCCCAACTCATGCAGGTGTGGGTATATTTGCACTTTGTATATCTGATTTCTTTTCCTTTTCCTTTTTTTTTAGATAGGGAGGAAGGGGAGGGGAGGGGCAGAGAGAATCTGAAGCAGGTTCCTTGCCCAGTGCAGAGCTCAACATGGGCTCCATCTCATGACCCTGAGATCATGACCTGAGCTGAAATCAAGAGTTGGATGCTTAACCGACTGAGCCTAACGTAGCCCTGTGTATCTGAGTTCTAAGCCTGTTCTCTTGAGCCTGCTAAGAGGAGATTAACCATCATGAAGTTAGAACCTCATTAATCAAGCATCATCTCCCAGCTCTCTAGAATGCAGACGTACTGATGACTCTTGCACTGGGGTGAGGGTTATGGGGGTGGAGTCTCTTTATTCAGAGAATAAGAGTAGTCCTTTGAATCGAAGAGAAGAACCTTGGACTTTGGGGGTGTGGTAGGCAGACTACTAAGACGTCCCCCAGATTCCCAGACCCTGGGTGCACATACCTTCTCCTAGTTATTCAAGCAAACACTAATATAAGTCCTGCTGCAAAGGGATCCCACAAATGGAGTCAGGTCCCAAACCAATCAACCTTAATATAAGGAGATGATCTGGCTGAGCCTGACCTAATCATACGAGACCACTAAACTAGGGCCATGTGGTCAGAGACAAGGGAAGTGTGAGAGGTCTTTGGCTCAATGGACATTCTCCTGCTGGCTTTGAGGGTCACGCGGCCAGAAGGTAGATGGCTTCGAAGAGATGACAGAAGCCCCCTGCTGATAGACCCCCAGGAAAAGGGGACCTCAGGGGCACAACTGCAAGGAACTGAAGATGGCTAATAATCTGAATGAGTATGGAAGCAAATTCCTTCCTGAAACCTTCTAAAACAAACACAGCCCAAGTGATACCTTGATTTCAGTCTTAAGACTCTGAGGGGAGAACCCGGCCACATCCCTGCTGAAGCTGACCTCCAGAAGTGTGAACCAAGAAACCACAAGGTTCATAGTAATTTGTCACATGGCAACAGAAAACAAAAACAAAGGTCTATGCCCTTCTCTAAAGTGAGAGTGACTAGAACAGTAATGAGCACTTCTGGTTAGTTTGAAATTGAGCTTGCCTTACCTGCAATTAGTGTAACTGATTTTTTACAAACACAGTTTCAAGAAAACATCATTGGTATATAAATAAATGGCAGGTCCAACAAACTCCTCCGGTCATCTAACCGTGTGGACTTATACATAATAACAGTAATATGGAATAATGCTTTGGAGAGTTCAACGTCCTTCCGCATTCACTATCGTCTGAACCTTATTATTTCTCAGTGGAGCAGACAATTAATTATTACTATTATGATTCTTCCCTCTAGCACAAGAAATGAGCCTGTAGGAAGGGCAGGTGAGTAACGTAAGAAAAACCACAGGAACTTGGTGGCATAATGCGGTGGCCAATAGGTGACAATGGAGGTCTTCTGATTTCTCTCCCAACCACAAGTTCTTCTCAGGGCTGACTAACACAGTTTGGCAAAACAACGGAGTTATATTCAAGAAATAGAAGAACTAGATATTTTATATTTAGAATAATGGCTTTCTTCCCACATCAACGTTACACAACGGGGGCTATCAAACATTTTTAAACATTTATTTTTATGTTGCAAAACACATTTGTTTATAGAAAATTTTTTAACTGTTTTAGCAAAAAACACTCAAACTGATTTTGCAAAAGTTTGAACTAAGTTTCAAAATGATTAAAGCTGTAAGATAAAGAAAATTTTCCAGTAGCCAATATGGGATTCATAAAATGTATCTGTAAAATGAAATTCTATGTTTCCATACAGTGAGATCTACAGGGGAGCCTGGGTGGGTCAGTTAAGCCTCTGCCTTTGGCTCAGGTCATGATCCAGGGTCCTGGGATGGAGTCCTACATCTGGCTTTCTGCTCAGCGGGGAGCCTGCTTCTCCCTCTCCTCCTGCCCGCCCCTGTGCCTCCCTGTGCACACTGTCAAATAAATAAATAAAATCTTTAAAAAAATAAAGTGAGAGCTGTATTTACCCACATGAAAAATTATACATATTTATTTACACAAGTTGTTGCTTCCCTTTGTACACTACAATCCTATTCTGTAAACAAATAAACAAAAAACACATAGGCACACATCCACACAGTGACGCATACATATATCAAAATTTTTTGACAGAGGTCCTCTGTGGAATAGGGGCATTTTAATGCTTCTCTAAATTTTTTACATTTCTTAAAGTACCACATTTTATAGTGTATTTTTATCCAAAATTCCCCATTTTCATTTTACAAAATAATGGGCTTGAAACTCTCAGTCTAGTTGTATTAAAGCAACACGGTTATCATAAAATATCCAGAAATCTCTATGAAGGCTGGGCATTTATGCTCTGTTCCCATGACTGTAGCTGGGTGTGCTCCCCAACACCCCCCCCCCTCCACTCAGCATCTACATCTGCGTGCATGGCCACCTGTGGTGACCCAGAGGCAAGGGCCAATGACCATGGCCAACAGCAGCCGAGAGCCTGCCAGGAGCCCGGAGCAGGAAAGTGAGCCTAAGGGAACTCCTACTCCTCCCTGACTCCATGCCTTCAAGGCTCCAGCAGAAGAAAGCCATAAGCTGAGGAGAATTTTCCTCCTTCCTCAACACGACTCTTTAAATGAGGCTTCCAGTCAGGGTTGCCGAGACCTATAAATCTGTCTCCAAAGGCAGCCAGTTAAAAGTGACAGCAAGTTCTTTTGACACACTTAAAAACGTAGGTGGAACTTGGCCGGGGTTTCCACCGCCCACTCACCTTGGGACCGTATCCTCCAGAATCTACCTCTCATGACCTCAATGTCACTCACCACCACCCCCCGCCCCGTGTTCCTCTGTGTCTGAAGAACAGAGCTACAACTCTAATAAAGTGGGCAGACCCTGAGTCTTCGGCCTGCTTTGAACCAATGAAAATGTACTGGAATTTAATGGTTTTCCGTCCACTGCCACCACTAAAAAATATTCCATTTAGGGTCAGGGGCTGAGTTGTGGCATCTTCAGAGGGTCATCTTCAACATGAGGAAAAGAAATAATCAGAATGTGGAACTAAACAATAGTTTCAAAATGTGAAGAATAAAACTTGACCTACCAAAACTATTGCCAAGTTTAATTGTCTTTGGTGCTTGATCCACTGTTCTATTGACTTTGACACAATTGCCATCTTAAGATGCTCACGATTTTGCATTGTTCTTCCCCAAATTTAACAAGCTATAAGACTTTCTCCAGGCTTCTTGGTAATATCTTAACTTGTCTTTGTAAGGGGCTGCACAATTCCTCCCACGTAGAAGTACCACTGTTTGATATGCCAAAATTGTTTCTCCCCTTGTCATCAGAAATGAAGAAAAAAAGCCCCATCATGAGGCCCTCTGGTTCCAAACTAGCTATCACTCATGTCCCTCCCAGGACTGTCCTTCTTTCCTAAGCTACCACTGGTCCTACGAACGGGTCAACCCAAGCTGAATCATGCCATGGATCTAAAGAGCAGTTTAGGCTTAAAACTTCTTAACAGATAAGAGAGAGCAAAACCAGAATCCATAAATAGATGGCATGGAACCCTACGTCCTGACTCTCGACACCAGAAATAAGGATTGAAACTCTCATCTGTGCTGATAGGGGTCGGGCATTCTTCCACCTCCCAAAGAGTACAACTCCTTCCTGGGGAAAAAGCAAAACACAAGCTCTCCTAAATACCAGTCGTTCATCATGCAATTGATAAGGTTTCTCAGCTAGTATACTTGAAGTGCTAGGAATACAGGGTGCAATTCATTGTGCAGCGTACCAAGGTTAAGATAGAAATATTTTAACTTGGGAAATGAAGCTTTGGATGAATCTACCATACACAGCACCGTGAAGATGGCAAACTGATGTCCTGACCTCACTTTCTTTTTTATTTTTTTTAAGATTTTTTTTTTTTTAATTTATTTGACAGAGAGATCACAAGTAGGCAGAGAGAGAGAGGAGGAAGCAAGCTCTCTGCTCAGAGCCTGATGCGCGCCTCGATCTCAGGACCCTGAGATCATGACCTGAGCCGAAGGCAGAGGCTTTAACCCACTGAGCCACCCTGGTGTCCTGACCTCAGTTTCTAAACTGAACCATTTGTTATGAAAACAGAGAGCATGATAAGAAAGGGCAGAAAAAGGAGTTTTGAGCATTATTTTTTTATTAGGTGTGATAATGATACTGTGGGTATGATTTTCATAAAGCTTTTGACAATTTCAGATGAAAGAATAAAAGGTCTAGGATTGGCTTTTTAATGAAATGTAAAGTCTTGGCACACCATCCAAGCAAAAATGTTTGATAGAACATTATATGTATGTCTTGCATCTATTCTTTATACCTGTACTTATATGTATGAGTTTCATTGGGATCTTTTTTTTTCCTTTTATTTCCTAGAAAGAAATAACAGTCTCTCATATTTAGGTATATTAGGGCTTCGGTGTTTTAGAGTTTAGCTATAAATTGCTTTTTCATTGCCATGGCTGATATATATATATATATATATTTTTTTTTTTTTTTTTTTTTTTTTTTTTTTTTTTTTTTTTTTTTTTTTTTTTTTTTTTTTTTTTTTTTTTTTTTTTTACAGCTTTAGCAAAAGGGAGCTCTTCCTTCTAACCAGACCTTGAGGGTTGAACATGACTACTTAGGTCCTAGAGGTGGCCAGCAATGCTCCGCGAATAGTCCTTGTACAGAATCCAACCACATACCACTTCCTCCGGGTGAACATCAGAGTCGGCAGGGAACACCGGATATGCATTTCGCCAGGCCTGGGTTGGGAGCCTTCGTGCAGAGCACGGTTTTGCATCATGACGCGGACTAGTCCTGCTCCTGAACACTTAGGGAGTTGTTGTTGTTGTTGATTGTTGTTTTGTTTTTTAGTCTCTGGCTGCTTGGCTTGGCAGTCAAATATCTAGTCAGAAGCCAAATTAGGATCACTAGCTCCCCACCGGGACATCTCACACCCCACAGAGAGAGGCTGGCCTGTTAGCAAGTTTCCCATCCTCCCCAGCCACCAGAAAACAACTTGTAGTTGCTAGAAAGCCTGTTATCTATTATGTCTTACCGTAGCCTCTCAGTGCTTTTAGTAATGGCGCTCTGAGAGTATGGTAGCGCATACCTTTTGGAGAAGGTGAGGAGGGCAAATAAAACCTATGCCATTTTCATCACCCAAATCATTTGGACTGAATGAAGGTAATGGTAGCGGCTTTGGCTAGGGAAGCGTGGGAGTCGGGTATCTCTGCCGTCTGTTTCCTCTTTTAGAAGGGGACTCAGAGTTTTAAGTTGGAATTCAGGCTTCCAGAGAGCTGGCAAAGAAAGAAAAGAACTCACAACGGGTCATCTATCTGGTGACTCACGATGGCGACAGAGTCAGCCTTAAATCCCAACAATCTATTCCTGCCCTGCGCAGCCAGAGAGCCCCGAGGCCGGAGCGGCTGCTGAGCACCGATGTGGGCAGCCTGCACACCGGAATCCCAAGATCTGGTATGAAGGAGAACCAACCCCAAACTACCTCAGAGATAGCGATCTTACTCATTTCATCAATAGCTCTTTCATTTATTCAAGAGTCAGGCACTGTGCTAGTCGTTAAAAATAGAGCAAGAAATAAGACAAGCTCAGTCCTAGCCCTCATGACACTTCAAGTCTGGTACATGTCACAGAAGGTTTTCTTCCCTCAGTGGTTGGCCATTCTCATCAATACTAGGACCACGCTTCTGATATTCTCGAAGCAAATGTCGCGGTCGCCCTGCTGCCTTGTCAGACACGGGGGTGCGTGCTAGGGGTACAAACCCGTGGCCTCCCAGAAAAGCTGCCATTTCTCACTGAATTTCGACGTGCTGCCACTGTAAAAGGCACGTGGGATTCCAAGGACAGTCTGAAAACATGAATATAAAGATTTGCTTCGTATTTCGTGTTGATCCATGATGAAATGATAATATTGTGTATATGTTGGATTAAATGAAATGGATTATGAAGAGGAATTCCACCTGCTTTTTGCTTTGTTAAAAGTGTTTCAGGAAAAATGAAGACACCACATGTGGCTCACGTAGTCATCTGCGCTTCTCTGTACTGATATTTTTCCACTCCACCATTGCAAATATCCACCCAGCTGGAGGTCTGTCCCCAAGAGGCGGTGGAATCACTAAGGCGCTAGAAGCTGCCTCGGTTTTCCCTTCTTTTATTTTCTGTTTGAAGACATTTGTATCTTGGGTGATTAACAGAAGGCAGGGTGAGGCCAGGGAGAGGCACTACCTCTCAATCAGAAAACCGACTCTCAGTCTCAGAGTTCTTATTGAAAAATCAAGAGCAAACTATGAGATCTTGCACAATTCCCATATCATCAGGGATAAGTGTGGAAAAAAAAAGCGGTCCTATTTCAGATAGAATTATAATCAGTGAGATAAAGGTATGTGAAACCCCCGAGGAAGAGTAATTCATTATATCATTATCATCGTTTGTGATCTTCATAATACTTCCATAAAGAAGAAAATCTGGGGGACAGAGAAGATTAAGATACCTTCATTCTGGGGGAGCCTGGGTGGCTCAGTTGGTTAAGCAACTGCCTTTGGCTCAGGTCATGATCCCAGAGACCCAGGATCGAGTCCCATATCGGGCTCCCTGCTCGGCAGGAAGCCTGCTTCTCCCTCTCTCACTCCCCCTACTTGTGTTCCCTCTCTGGCTGTGTTTCTCTCTGTCAAATAAATAAAATATTAAAAAAAAAAAAAAAGATACCTTCATTCTGGGAAAATTCCAAAGCAACAAAAATTCAAATACAAATACTAAAATACTCATGTTTCAGGAGTCAGGTTAAGGAGGGCAGAGGTGCGTTAAAGGGGGGGGTCCTCGAATGGAAGTGCCTCCAGGAATTGGCGAGAGTTTGGTTTCAGAGTTCACATCTGTTTCAGCTGCCCGATTCCAACAGATCACTTTGCTATAACTTGCCTTTCGAATGGAAATTCTCATATATATATCAGTGATTAAAAAACCAAAAAACAAGCAAACTCACTCCTACTTATACTGTGATCAACTGTTTGAGTGTCTCTGCAGTAACAAAGGTGGGCGGTCAGCCTCTGATTTCACACTGTAAATGGAGGCCTGCAGAAACAGAGGCCACTTTGTACAACTTCTGGCTTAGCAATGCCGGGCACCACACCACTTAGCCCGTAATTGCACACGAGTGAAACACAGAGACGTGATTATTTTTCCTGGCGTCTGAGCTGGTCCCGACATTCCTGGTCTCCATCAAACCCTAAAAATCAAGGCAGAACCAATGGCTTCAGAAATCCTACTTTGGTTGTGCTTGCTGCAGTCTGGGAAGCTTAAAAAACAGAAACAACAACAATAAAACCCAAAAAACTGATTTGTTTTGTGCCTTGGCTGCACAATAGATTCAAAAAGAGTTCCAAATCAGAGCTAATTTAAACCAGTAAATACATTTTCCAGTGTGTATGACAACGAGGTTGACATCACGGGGAAATGTACACAGCTGAAAAAAACTGACTTTTTCTTTTCCTTTTTTTTTTTGAAACTGACTTTTTCTTTTTCTTTTTTTTTTTTTAAAGATTTTATTTATTTGATAGAGAGAAACACAGCCAGAGAGGGAACACAAGCGGGGGGAGTGAGAGAGGGAGAAGCAGGCTTCCTGCCGAGCAGGGAGCCCGACGTGGGACTCGATCCTGGGTCTCTGGGATCATGACCTGAGCCGAAGGCAGTTGCTTAACCAACTGAGCCACCCAGGCGCCCCTGAAACTGACTTTTTCTAAAGAAGCTTCCAAAAGACACAAATTAGATCATGCTAAATAATATTTTTTTAATATACCATTTTTATAAAACAGCACATGACCATTTTTTTCCCCAAGGAATCTGGGCCATCACTTTCCTTTGGAACCGCCAGCCAGGGGAGCATGGTTAAGGTTGGGTCTAGTGTGGTTTTGTGGCTTGAGAGGGCATGGGACAGCCCACATGTGGAGATGGGAAAGCCACAGAGAGGATGTTTAAGACACAGCTAGCAAACCCATCTGAAGGAACGGAGGTTTCACCTCATGGCATAGAGAGTCTCAGACGGCACTACGTATGTATGCTCAAGTGGGGTCTCGGAGGACAGTTTAATGAATTCATTATTTAAAATGATGCAAGGGGCACCTGGGTGGCTCACTCAGTTTAAGTGTCTGCCTTCAAGCTCAGATCGTGATCCCAGCATCCTGGGATCGAGACCCGTATGGGGCTCCCCACTCAGTGGGAAGCCAGCTTCTCCCTCACCTACCCACTTGTGCTCTCTCTCGTTATCTCTGTGACTATCTGTCTCTCTCTCTCAAATAAATAAATAAAATCTTTAAAAAAAATAAATAAAAAATAAATTAAAATGATGGGAGGAACATTAAGCCAAACCAAAAGAGATATGCAAACATACTGGGGTGAGCAACAGAGAGAAAGGCTTACTATCGTTAGGTCTAGATGGAAGGTAGAAGGGCCTCGAAACGAGAGCGACAGGAGAGGATAGGTCAAAGTTGACCAGACTCTGCAAACTCACAAATGAGCAGGGAAGGAGGGACAGAAATAAAGAGCCTGGACTCATTCTTTTCCCCTTTTATGAGCCCTTGACAGTGCCTCTGTGGGCCAAAGCCAACCGAAAGCCAGATGGCAGAGGAATCCGGTTTTCCATGAAGGTCAGCCTCCTGGCATTCAGAGAATAGAGAAGTCTGAAGAGGGGGCCTGGAGGGAAAAATGGAACATATCCCAGGGAGCTGATGAGTTTGATCCAGAGAATATCATGGAGCTAGAAGCTTCCTTGTGGTGAGAGGACGGGAACGGGGAAATGTGCATTTCCCGTCTACCTACTCCTGTCACAGCTTGCCCTGATTCTGTTTCCCACAGTCCACCTGGCCCAGGTAGTGTGTATTGCAAGCAGCCCAGAACTGGTGAAGCAGCTACTCTATGGGCATTCAAGATGAAATGAATAAGGTGCAAGAATGAACAAGAAACAAGTCCATGTGAAACTTTAGGAATACGGTAAGAATTCTTAGATATAAAAACATTCTTGCTTCTAATCTTGAGTCTTCTACCATCCGGAGATTTGGGCTAATCCAAATTTTGATTAAATTTTGATTGAACTAATCCTAAACTCTGTATTCATTAGCTGAGCAAATATGCTTTGGGTTTGCCTTTTCCTGTCTTGGCCAGATATCCATCTGAACCGGCTAAAAGCTGACGGAGTCTCAGAGTAGATATTAAACAGAGAAAAGTATCCCAGTCATTTAATATAGCAGACTCTTTAGTAAGAGTTTTTTTCAAATTTTCTGATCCTTCCACGGGCTTTAACATAAAAATGTTGGTAATTAAAGAGTTCTAAACCTCTTATTATAATTTATGTTAACAAGCCACTGGGTGGCTGGTCAGTGAGACACCGTGAGACCCAGTGAAAATTCTATGCATACTCTTGGTGGCTCGGCACACTGTATTAAGAACAGATTGTTTTAATAGAAGCCCTGCTTTATTCCCAGCCCTGCTGCCCATAATTATTGTAAAGCGGGACTATTTCCTGCCTTCCTGCCCAAAATAGCAGGAAGCATCCAACTCTTTCAACCCACTTTGCTTAGGGTACCACCTCTGCAGGGCTTAGGGTTCACTGCCAAGAATTTCAAAAAAGCTAGCTCTGTTTGGGTTTCTTATCCAGAACTTAGCTTGTGAGCAAAGAAATGGAGGAGGATCTGTAATATATCCAGGGGTTTAGAGAAATGACGCAGCTCTAGGCCTGGTTAACCACCCTGAGCGATCACCAAGCAGTCAACCCTGCCTTTTTCCAGACTCACTGTGGGAATCAGCTCCATGTGACCCATGGTGAGCCGCTGGCTCATCAGAAACGACCGGGAAACTCGAGAGAGTTCTTAATAAGTACTGAGAGCAAGAGACTGTTCACTGCCCCTAGGGATTTAACTACACATTGCACTGAGCCTTCCTACATACTTCCTGTGTGGGTCCAAGCTACTCACCAGGGGGCATTCACAGGCTGTCCCGCTACATCCAACCTTTGATAGCTTCTGAGGTCACATTCTTCAGGCTTCCCGGGGCTCAGATAGGATGACTTCTAACTGTAACTGTTCCCGTTAACTGTGATCTGCTGTTGTTTCTTCCTTCTTTTTGGTTCTAGGCACCGTACTCCATGCTCTCATGTTCTTGTCCTGCGAATCCTTACCGCAATCTCAGCGGTCATCCCTGTTAACCCTACTGGTCAAACAGGAAAGCTGAGTTTAAAAGGATCAAGTCATCTGGCTGACTTCTTAAAGAAGAGAGAGGTAGGGCCCAAACTAGAAAGTGCTGTACCAGCCAGTGCTGAGTGCTGGTGGTTCGCCAGGCACCTCTGGGTGGTGCCCAAGGGACCCGTGATAGCCACGTGCGGCGCAAGAACAACTACGCCCGAGGAGACCACCAAATACAGTGGGTAGTTATCTTCAAGGTGGGGCAGCCCTAAAGAACTTAGCTTTGGACTCTTTTGCAGGAGACCTTGTCCTGGCTCTAGAAACAGTGGCCTCCAAGTAAAAGATACTCTTTATTTAAAAGCCCAGGGTAGGGCACATGGGTGGCTCAGTGGGTTAAAGCCTCTTCCTTCGACTCAGGTCATGATCTCAGGGTCCTGGGATCAAGGCCCACATCGGACTCTGCTCAGCAGGGAGCCTGCTTCCTCCTCTCTCTCTGCCTACCTCTCTGCCTGCCTGTGATCTCTCTGTCAAATAAATAAATAAAATCTTCAAAAAAAAAAAAAGGCCAGGGAAGCCCCTAATTTTACCAAAATCCTCCAAGTCCCCTTCATTAGATGTGAGCTGAAATCCTTTCATGAAGAGAACAGACCCTTTTACCCTAAGTCTTGTGATAGGGCCAGAATGTGGCGACCAAAGATCTCAGGTGAGGTGACTGCCCCACTCCAAGGAAGCAGTGTCCCTTCTTCTCTAATCCTTGAATTCTCCTTCTTTTGAGAAAGACAGAGGGATGGATGGATGGACAGAGAGATAGACACAACAACAAACAATGATACTACATAAAAAATTCATTGTTTAAATGCTTTTGTATTGTCTATCCCATTGGGCTCAGAATTTTGTGATCATCAGAATGGACTTAAGGCCTACAGTACCGGTAGCTGATCTCAGCAGTACAATCTAAGAAGCATAAAAATGCATCAGCTATTTCAAGCGAACTTAACATCTGTCCCTTCTTTCTTCATGTATTCATTCATCACCAAGTGTTTCATCGATGTCAGCCACGGCTCTGGAGAGCAAAGGCCCGGAGCCAAACACAGCATAGGACCTGCCCTCACGGAGATCACAACCTGATGGATGAAACTGACAAATAAGCCAACAATAGTGGAGACGATACTGAGGTATTATGGAAAAAGAGAAGAGCAAGGACCTAATTCCTCCTTGGGAGTCAGGGGTGAGTTAGGGCAGGTGTCTCAGAAACACTAAAGCCTGGTGGACCCCAGAAGGAATGAGGGGTCATTAGCATTGGCTGATCTCATGTCAGAGACAAGGAGGCCTGCTCAGCATGATGGGTCTCTTGACTATTAAGGAAGGACTCACGGGATTTGGAGAAGAGTGTTGCAGGAAGAGCCCGGAAGCAGATATTCTCTGCGTCTCGGGTGATCTTGCAGGGCTTGAATTTTTCCCTGAATTCATCCCACTTCAACCCCAAGACATAAGTAAATTGCCGAGTGCTACCTAGCCCAGCCAAAGGTCTTATTTCCAAATCCTAGTTTGACTACAGTACAAAGTTTGTGAATCCCATTCCTTCCATGCTATTATGGATGAGCCCTTTTATAATTTCATCTTTCCACCTACACATTAAATTGACTTGTTACGGGTTCCTTATTTTTTTTTTTTTTTTTTAATTTTTTTTTTTTAAAGATTTTATTTATTTGACAGAGAGAAACACAGCCAGAGAGGGAACGCAAGCAAGGGGGGGGGGAGAGGGAGAAGCAGGCTTCCCGCTGAGCAGGGAGCCCGATGTGGGACTCGATCCCGGGTCTCCAGGATCATGCCCCGAGCCGAAGGCAGTCGCTCAACCAACTGAGCCACCCAGGCGTCCCGGGTTCCTTATTTTTAACGTTGTGCTAATAAGCTCCTCGTGGAGGACTTGGATAATTATCAAGGAGTTAGGCCCTGGTTCTCGAGAGAAATAGTATAAAGTGTATTGGACCATATTTGCCAGAAATGTGGCTCCTGCAATCAACATCCTTATACACTCAAGTTTCCTAAATAAAATCCTGAAGATTTGCAAAATGTGCCTGAGAGAGAAAAGAACCAAGACAATCTGGGGAGTAGAGCGGACATCTGAAACTAAAGGCTGCACAGGAAAGAGAGCAGGAAGGGGAGAGCCCTCGGCTAGTGTGAGGGTCCCCCAGGTGGTCTAACGGTGTGAAGATGTGGGATGGGGCAGTCTGTCTGCAGGACCTGCCCCGTTAAAGCCCGCGGCCCCACCAGGAGAGCCAGCAGTGAGCTGTCATAGTGCCAGAGGTGAACCAGTGGGCATCAAAGCTGAATTGGATGTTTAAAGAGAGAAAGAGTGAGCATATTGCTCGATCAGATAAATAAGTAATAAATAGAAGGGTCCACAGTTTCTCTGTAGGAAGCAAAGAGCTGCTGAGAGTTCTAGACATAGAGTCAACAGAATTGTAAAGCAAGCCCTGCCTGGGCCAGAGTGCCATGTGTCATAGAAGTTTAAATTTTGGACTGTCGTGGGAAAGTACCCAAGGAGCTCCCTGACAGATGCAGAACCAGAACTCTGGGAATTCAGATTAAAACAAACAAATATGCAAACATTTGTTACTGTTGTTGTTGTTCTTTGAACTCAATAGAAGTATGTTTGTCCTGTTTGGTTTTTTTAAATTAATGTCATAATTGAAAAAAAAAAAAACCTATCTTAGCATTTGAAGATCAAGACCTAACAAAGTAGGGTAAACCTGGGTGGCTCAGTCAGTTAAGCATCTGACTGTTGATCTCAACTCAAGTCATGATCTCAGGATCCTGAGTTCAAGCCCCTGGCTGGGTCTACTTAAAGAAAACAAAAACAAAAACAAAAACAAAAACTTACCTGACAAAGTCCAGGTAATCCCCAAACCCTTTACTCTGGATTGTCAAAACTCCAGGGTAAGAATCACAACATGAATACATGTCCCTTAAGAGTTCTAGTAATTTATTATTTTTGTTAATCACTTTTTAAAATAGTAAATCCTAAAGGCATTTTTCTAGAAATAGATAGAAGAAATTTTTGTCTGTGTAAAATAAAAATGACTGAGGTTTAAGAGAAGTCAACATGATACAAAAAGAGCATAAAGCCTAATCAGTCCCCTATATTATTTAGCAATTTTTGGTTTACAAGAATGCTGTGTATATTTTCTGATTTGATCCTAGCCATTTTGTGAAGGCAACAGTTTATTTTATATTATGGGCAGTTTATATTATCCCCATCTTCCAGAGGAGAAACCTAATCCTCAAAGAAACTAAGTATCAGGAAGAAGTTGACACCCCTAGTTATACAGAAGTAACAAACCACATCTGCTGATTCTTCGCACCTCAAAGGCTTAAAGTTGTCCCTGCCTTAATGTAGTTTTTAACAACTGGTCAGAGGAGGCATTTGGTTGCTTGTAAGATGAAAATAAACAGTTCTGGCAGTCAGGTGGACTTCAATGAAAAAATTCCGAAGATGAGACTAGATAAATCAAAGCACGCAGGAATCAGAAATGGATACAAAGGAGTTGAATTTACCGCCCAATGCCCAAGCTCCCATTGACTTTAACTGGACCAGATCCCCGTAAGCACTTCTGGGTTTGCTCCGCAAACTTACCTTTTTTGATAAGCAATTTCAAGAGGTATCCCTCACTACTGTCGCTCTTACCGAAATGAAATTTTGTAGCGAGGACGGCAAGAGCGGATTTCAGCTTTCACTTATTTGGTGCTTATCATTGAAAGGCACTTCCATTTGACTGATCTCATTTTATTGTCTTGGTAGGTGGTTGGAACATACAGCATCAAAATGTCTCAAAAAATGTATCAGTTCATCTCTGTTCTCCCTTCTGTCAATGTGAACTGTATACAAGGTAGTTCCTTCATGAAACAATAGCTATTACTTTATGGCCTCAAAGAGCAAGCCCCTGATGTTCATGTTTATTCATCGTATAGTATTTATTGTGATCATATCAATAAGGCACTGTTTCTATGGGCCAGCTGCATGAGACACGGAAATAGCTTGCTTTTATAACATTCTCTTTGTATTTGTTGTTGTTGTCGTAATGGAATTTGTCATATGTGGCCCTGAATTCTACTGAGGGTTTCAGACTTGGAGAGTGTATTTCTAGGATTCATTCCCTCTTTACATTCCCTGTGCTGTGACAGCAGGTTTACAAAACAAGTCACACATTGGAATCACCAGTGACAGGGTCCAGGAGGAATTTTTACATTCCCCCCAAGTGATTCTCATGACTTCTCAGATTTTTTAAATGAGTGTTCTATGGAACATTCTTTTATTTTGTTGTTGATCTGAGTTGAATCACTGTATTCTGAGGATTCCATCTAATTATTATTATATTATTAGCATGAAAATCTTGTCCCAGACAAAACTAAAGCCCAATCCTTTGAAAACCTCCCTTAGTAAGACTCTCAGTCTGTACTAGGACCACTTGCTACAGACCAAGGAATCTCCTAGCACACAGAAAGTGTTTACGATGTCCGAAAAACTCTTAAACCATCCTTATCATCATCCATTCTTCCCAGACACAATTCTAGGACACTGCTGAGGTTTGTGCTGTGAGCATAAAGACAAATCGGACGGCGACCAAGCCCTTAACAAGTCAGTGTTAAATGACTGTGGGAAAATTATGGCTTGATTTTGATGTTAACCCGTTTCTCATCAAAATGAAATCTGAGTGTTAAATAGCACATATGAGTGAAAAACTGAGCAAACCTCATTCACTGAACTACCTCTATAAAACTTCTTGCAGTTAAGCCATGAGATGATCACTAACACACTAAAATAGCCCCACCAAAGTGTGTGCATATGTGCAAACGGGCACAGATGGCCTCTTGAGGGCAGGTCTTGCAAAGTCTTTAAGAAGAAACAATTTAAATAGAATTCATAGCCTAAACTCCCACCTCCCAAAAAAGCTTTGATGTTGCACAATAGTTTGCTACCTGAATACTTTTGAATAAAGTCATCTATAGGGTAGGAAGGCTGTAATTGCCTATATATGGACCACACGATATATTCCCCATCCAAAGCCTTGAAAAGATAGGCAGAGCCGTAGGAAGCCTAACGCCCCAAACACTATCTTAAAAATCATGGCAGATAATGTTAACTGACTCCAGGGTCTGCATTCCCTCCCCACCTCTTTTCTCTGATCTTTCCCTCCTTTTTTCCCCTCCCTCCTTTTGCTTTGAGCCTTCTGACAGCCATTGACTTGCAGTTACTTTGGGTTACAATATGTTATCCCCAGTGGAAATCAGAAGCTTTAATTCAAAAGGTGACCACTCTTGACCTCTGACCCTGGTGCCTCCCACCCTGCTGCTCCCCTCCATTTTCTGTCTCCATGGAACTCAACAGCCAAATGGAAAAATGGGAGCAGGCAAAGTCTATAGCTATTCAGAGACCACCCCACTCTCTCCCTCCCCCTCAAAAAAAGAGAGAGAGAGAAAGATGAATGAAACTCATTCATCAATGAGCAAGAGATGAAGAAGAAAGCCTTACTGGCTGAAAAGCAAGCTAAGAAACAGGGAAGGCAAAAAATGAGGAGTGCCAGGAAAGAAATAGAGAGGAGTAAGGAACCAGCATGGACCGTGAGTTGTGAGATCTCAGAAAGAAAAAGCCCAAAGATGAAAAGCAGCATTGCACATTTCCCCCAAAATGAGTTATCTGCGAGGGGCCAACTGTTTCAAAATGAATGCCCATCACTTGCATCACACCTTCTAACAACAAAAGCACCCAAAGAAGCACCAAAAGGAGAAGGCACAGTCTCTGGGACTGTCTTCAAGCACCGTGGAGGCACTGTGTGGTAGTTGGGAGATATGGAAAGACAGCACCTGCCAGAGAGCTGGGAACTGGGAACCCCCCTCAATTCCATGCTCCTTCGGAGGAAAAGTCTTTCCAAGGCAGAAAGCAAGTTTCTCTGGGTGCCTCATACAGTCGATCTTTATTTCACCAGTCATGCCCGAGCAACTGGACATGCCCAAGGTCACACTGCCACTCAAGGTCAAAGTGCCACCTAAGAGAGTGACCCAAATGAGACTGGCCAATGGCCTCACCATCAACCAAGTTGGCTACCACACAGAGGTCAGCAAACCCAAGAGCATTTCCTCCCAAAAATGTTAGATGGGGAGGGGGGGGGTCAGTATTAAATTCAGGTCAATCACAAGATAATCTCAAGATAGAGTTTGATATTTCTGCAGGATTCACCATATTTCTCCTCCACCCATGAGAGGTAAACATCTCCTCTGCATTAATCATCTATCTGAAAAGCTGTTCTGTTTTTCCCATGCGAGTGCTAGCTCTGAGATTAGTCCCCCCAAAGGTTCTCATTTCCTGTGTACCACGTGCAACATTGGGGCAAGCAGATGTTTCCATCACCCCTCAGTTCATTCCTTCTGCACCAAATGGACCTCCTCAGTCATACCATTGTAGCTCAAAAGGTAGGAAACAGTCTCCATCTTTCCTCGTGGACAGAGTCTAGCTACTTTCTAATAAAATTCTAAAACTATTTAACCAGACAAGGTGGCCTTAGCCCTAAATAACTATTTGCACGCCCTTCACCACTTTTATTTTGATCTCTGGTGACACTTGCCTAGCACTGTCAGATTTTGAAGCATGAGAACGTGCATGAAGGAGGTGAGCTACTGTCACGGGGAAACAAGTAGGATGAGGCGGGCGGTCCAAGTGGCAAATCTACATGAACTTGAATCATCAGGTGAGGGTTCACGCACTTCGAGTTCACTAACTCCCCACCACAAAGAGCAAGGCCCTGAGCATCTCTGGAAGTCACAAAATGGGACAAAGAGAGGAGCACGGAGGAAGCCCTCACTGAAGAAACAGCCAGAGGCTCTTTGCATTGTCCCCAGACGAAGAACAGAGATGACCCTGTGGTAAATACTCAGTGGACACCCCTCCCCTGGGCTGCTCCTTTACCTCCCTCACTTCCAAGTCTGCAGCTTCTCATGAAAAGCACTGAAATGGGGACTAGAATGCAAAGGCAGAGTGGATTCAATTCCTTTTGGGCCTCTGCCAGATTCTCATTAGGTCCTGGACATGTGAGCCAATGCTGATTGCCATAGCTGATCTACCCTAAATCTGCCCTTCCTGAAACACTAGCCTTTGTCCTTCCAGTCGCCGTCTCTAAATGGGGATTTGGGTGAGAGCAATACCAAAGGGACCATCATTATACACCCATTATTATGAAATTGATGGGCTCTAAGTCTTTCTGGCTGAAAGCTCTGACAGGGTGAGATCACATCAGATTGGAGAATCATGGCGTTCCCTGGTAAATCGGGTTACAAATGAGAGTTAGAATTGGGAGGGAGGGTCAGTAGGAGGATAAAGGAAGAGTGTTTTTCCTCAAATTCACCTCACTTCATGCTGGAGTGAGAGGCCATCCATACTCACGAAAAGCTAATTATATAAATCAGATGCCCTGGCTGAGTTTCTAACCCCCTGGGAGCAGGGAGAGCTAGGAATAAATGAGGTCCTTTGAAAAATGAAAGAAACCCTTTGAAAAAAGGCCAAAACCAATGGTTATACAGCTTAACTCACAATTTTTTTTTTTTAATGGAAAAAGAAAAATCTGGACCAAGGATAACAAAAATAGCTGAGTTTTCATCTTTCAGCAGATCTGGAAACGTACTCTGCATTTGTTTACCTCCTTGCTAGTATTTACTGGTCTTTACTTTGGCATCACTGAATAGGACTCCTGAGATACTCATATTTCCAAATACAGGCTCAGAATGAAATCTGACTTGGGTCTTAGGAAGGTCATATTTCACATGTTCAAGAAGGAGGCTAACTATGGTGGGGAAAATCACAGCACCAAGAATGAGGGAGATCAACCTCTAAGTCTCTGCCCCTCACTAGCATGCCATCTTGGGCTATCACTTCCCTTTCCAAGGCCTCAGATTTTACAGAGAAAAATAATGGATTGATGTGCACAAGCAACTAGCACCACTTGATCTATGTCACTAAATTTCCATATAGGCCACAAGTTCTCAGTGCTCAGATGAACGACTGAAATTGAACCCAGATATCAATGGTGCACACGGCACTTAATTTCAATTTCAGATTTTAAATTGGGGCTTTGATGTTGACATTCACCTTCTCTCTGAATAGTCTCAGCCTCCATGAAAGTACGTCCCTATTCCATTCCCAACTCACCAACATGGCGCCACGTTCACTGACGACCAGCGTCTGAGAGCTCCTTAATTGCTGACTATGTAAGTTCCTTTTCAGGGAAAGACAGGAAAGATACCTGGATTCCTGAGCCTGGCACCTGAAGTCACTCAGTTACATTTGTTTATGAACAGAAGAGCCACCGAAATATTTTTCACGATGCCTTTAATTGGATGGAGGGCTAACTTATTGACATTGGTTTTGCATTCCAACAATCCATTTTTCCTAATCTTTATTTCTGACCAGATCAACTGATTAAAATTAGTTGCCTTATTAAGAACTCAGACTGCACATATAAGTTGTCAAAATCATAGTGATATAAAGAGATGGAACAGATGACAGAGACCATCAGGTCTACCCCATTTTTCAGAACTACAAGGCTAGGACAGAGGAGATAAATTTCTTGCTCAAAATCATACAATCATATATATGGCTCGTGCTGGGGCTGAAATCAGAACCCGTAATTCATGATACCTAAGCCAATTCTTTTTCTATCATATCATATCCTGATTCTATTATGTTTCTCTTATCTGAATACATATTTTTATATAGTATCAACTCAATGTACACATATATAGCTTTAACATGTATTTAAAATGTATATTTAATGTGGATCATCCAGGTTGGTGGGTTTTTTTTTTAAGATTTTATTTATTTATTTGACAGAGAGAGACACAGCGAGAGAGGGAACACAAGCAGGGGGAGTGAGAGAGAGAGAAGCAGGCTTCCCACTGAGCAGGGAGCCCAATGTGGGGCTCGATCCCAGGACTCTGAGATCATGACGGGAATGGAAGGCAGTTGCTTAACGACTGAGCCACCCGGGTGCCCCACAGGTTGGTGTTTTCTCTGTGTAATATGGTTTATAATCCTGTGATATTGTGCTTTAACACACAGCATTATTCCACCTGATAATATCAGCAATACTGCCTAGTAGAAAGGGATTCTGAGTAATTGGCCCAGGTCACCGATAAAGGACAGAGCCAGGGCCAGAATATACTGGGGGCACCCCTCACCATCCCCCAAATGCCCTGCATAGCCACCTCTACTCCTGCCCTTATATCATGCACAGTGTCAGGGGCTGGACTGAAAGGACACTGCAAAGTCTGATGTGTTCTTTGGAAGTGAGAAATAGCTTTATCTGTTCACGGGATCTCTCAGCTACCTAGGATTATATTTTCTGCCCTCTTTTCCTCAAGTTACAAAATCCCTACTGAGAGACACACCTACGTTTTAGCAACCCTACCCCCTCTGACTTGCCTTTCTCATAGTCTACAAAATCTTTATCTGGTCCAAGGGGAAGAAGATAGGTCTTCTTGATTGTTCAATCCACTGTTAGGGTTACAACTTTTACACCCTGAATTCCCCCCCCCATGGCTTTGAAAGCCCCCAGATTCATTGCTATTCAAAAGTCATAAATTTTGGGCACCTGGGTGGTTCAGTAGGCTAAAGCCTCTGCCTTCAGCTCAGGTCATGATCTCAGGGTCCTGGGATCGAGCCCCACATTGGGCTCCCTGCTCAGCAGGGAGCCTGTTTCCTCCTCTCTCTCTGCCTACTTGTGATCTCTTGTCAAATAAATAAAATCTTTAAAAAGTCATAAATTTTGCTCTTCTTTTCTCATGATCTGCTATAACCACTTTCTCTTGAGATTTGCATTATGGTTTTGTGTAGATGCTCAAGGGAAAAAGGGGTAAAAAGAAAACTGGATTTATAAGTAGGGAAAAAATTCAGTACAGAATTCTTCTATTTCACATCCTTACTTCATAGAAATACACAAATACTTACGCACACTCATATATCCTACCAGTGGTGATTAACAAATCAGCTAACCAAAGCCTATCGAAATTTCTAGAGAAATTAGCCATCTGCCTCATTCCCCTTTTCACCAGTAGGCTATGCCTAGTCCTCATGCCGTTCTCATGCTCACTGCTTGGGAAGGCACTATCTCCTCAAGATATCACCGTAGAGGCTCTCAACTGGGGTGACCAGGTCACAACCACAGTTTATATGCTAAGATACATGAGGATTAAATCTCTGCAGCAAACACAATGGTCAAGCCTAAACTACTCCCAACCCAAATTTCATCTCTCCAGTTCTCTCTAGCACATTGGCTTTCTACAAATTCCCTGGAACTCAGACACTATTCTGGGAGTTCTAAAGATTAGGGAAGAGCAAGAAGGTTTGAATCAGGGGCGCCTGGGTGGCTCAGTTGGTTAAGCGACTGCCTTCAGCTCAGGTCATGATCCCGGAGACCCAGGATCGAGCCCCACATCGGGCTCCCTGCTCGGCGGGAAGCCTGCTTCTCCCTCTCTCAGTCCCCCTGCTCGTGTTCCCTCTCTGGCTGTGTTTCTCTCTGTCAAATAAATAAAATCTTAAAAAAAAAAAAAAAAAGAAGGTTTGAATCAATTGGCTATCTCTACATTTACTGGATTACCCTGAATTGTCTGAGACCAGTACTCTGCCATCTAATAGGCTTGGCTGAAAATTAAGTTACCTCTCCAGCTGAGAGGTTCATTTATTCCAGCCGTTCAAATGGCCAGAGGAAGCTGAGACTGAACGAGAAAGTAAGATGATGGGACACAAAATAGACACTGAAATACATCCTAAAGCAAAGTGAAGAATGAGAGTTGGGTACAGTTTCTCGGGGCAATCGATAATTGGAATGCCCAAGGAAACCAGTTTGTCTCAGTGATTGACCACGTCACACAAAAGTACACGGACCTGGTTTTAAGATGCAGGTAGCAATTCTGAAGCTCTAAGAAATCTTTTTCTTTTTTTTTTTTTTTAAGATTTTATTTATTTGACAGAGAGAAACACAGCCAGAGAGGGAACACAGCAGGGGGAGTGAGAGAGGGAGAAGCAGGCTTCCTGCCAAGTAGGGAGCCCGATGTGGGGCTTGATCCCGGGACTCCGGGATCATGACCTGAGCTGAAGGCAGTCGTTTAACCAACTGAGCCACCCAGGCGCCCCAAGTTTATTAATTATTGTCAAAAAAAAATTATTGTCTATTTTGGGGGCTGAGGGTTTTCAAAGCCAATTTTTAAATTATACTGTTGTAATCATTCTCCAGTAAAAATGAATATAAATGAGGGTGTACAGCCACGAGGCAGCCTAATGAATCCATCTCTTTGGGAAGTCTCTGCGGTCTACACTTCTTTTGGAGAGTTTTACTTGAAGGCACTTTCCTTGCTTTGCTACCGATGCCAGAGAGCAGGGTAAATGAGACAGGGAACCAGGCTGTGGGACGCCTACTCAAATGGGAATGGAAGAAGCTCAAAGACAAATGTTGCTTGATTTCACAGTATCTTTGGCTTGTGCTGCGTGTTGGGCCTTTATCTGCTCCTTAGTTATAATCTCTGCTCACTTTTTATCCCAGCTTTCCAACTCACTTTCAATACCTACCTTTTGAAAGGTTGGGGCAATTTAATTTGCTTTTTAAAAAACCATTCCACCACCCCTCTCTCACACTTAATGAAAAAAACAGTAACTATTAACATGAGCAAGGTTTTCAACATCTGGTTCATGAGAGAGACAAAAAAAAAAGTAGGGTTAGGAAAAAGCTAGAAAATTCTATTTCTTTTTATAGAAGTTTTAAGTATTAAACTTTAAATAGACTCATACTCTGGTTTAAAATAACTTACCACAAAACAAATGCATGGAAAACCTGAAACTATAAAACTCCCAGGAGAAGACAGGCCATAAGCAATTTGACATTGGTCCTAGCAATAATTTTTTGTTATCCTTCACAAGTAAAGTAAAAAAAAAAAAAAAAGGTTAAAATAAACGGGATTACATCCAACTAAAAAACTTTTGCACAGTGAAGGAAATCATCAATAAAACTAAAAGGTAACCTACTGAATGGAAGAAGATATTTGTAAATGATATATTCAATAAGGGGCTAATATCCCCCAAATATAAAGAAGTTACACAACTTAGTACCAAAAGGAAAAAAAAAAAAAAAAAAACCCAACCTGGTCTAAAAATGGGCAGAGCTTGAATAGACAGTTTTCCAAAGAAGACATGCAGATGGCCAATAGGCACATGAAAAGATGCGCCACATCATGGTCCTCAGGGAAATGCAGATCAGAACCACAGTGAGCTATCCCCTAAATCTGTCAGAATGGCTAAAATCAACACAAGAAACAACAGGTGTTGGCAATGATGAGGAGAAAAGGCAGCCCTTGTGCCCCGTTGGTGGGAATGCAAATTAGTGCAGTCACTCTAGAACAATATGGAGGTTCCTCAAAAAACCTATACCCTCTTGGAGCTGCTCATCTCCTCAGCACTGGCTGTTCATCATCCCCATCTTACTGGGGGGGGTAAGGCAGGTTTGTTCCTCTGTCTCTTTCATCAGCTGCTGGGTGATGAGGGGGAGGTGGGAAGTCACACCGTGAAGGCAGAAGAATATCTACCTTTGGAGTCACTAAAGGTTATCTTTCAGCAATACAACATAGCCAAACTTTTCAGAAGGCTATATAATGCCCGAAAACCTTCAATCCTAAGACATGCTCCCAAGAATAACATTTATACCAAGTACTCTGTTAAGTAAGCAAGCTCAGTGGTATTATGGCCCACTCTTTGTCTGCATTTCTTGACCTACTCTGTTTCATATTACCATTAAGATACCATTAATGATAGACATGTATAAAGACACTTATAGCACAATGCAAAGTTGGCATTTCAGCAGTGAGCAGCGCTGTAAAAAATATAGACTATCTCAGGAGATTTAATAGGCTGAGAAGTCCAGGGAAATTATATACACAAATAGACCATATATGCCATGCCTATTTTTATCTCTTAGGTCCAAACCCAACCTTCCTTATGCTGCTTTGTGATGCTCTAGGATTCCTTAGTGTTCTATTTTCAGTTATCTAGTGGCTATTTTTTTTTAATATAATTTATTTATTTGACAGAGAGAAACACAGTGAGAGAGGGAACACAAGCAAGGGGAGTGAGAGAGCGAGAAGCAGGCTTCCCGCTGAGCAGGGAGCCCGATGTGGGACTCGATCCCAGGTCTCCGGGATCATGACCTGAGCCGAAGGCAGTCGCTTAACCAACTGAGCCACCCAGGCGCCTCTCTAGTGGCTAACTTTATACGTAGTTAGCTAATATTTATATTCATTGTGTTAAAATAATTGGTATGGTTTCGCTGGAGGCTGGTCCCAACTGATACAGAAATTGATAGTAGGCACGCAGATCAAGAATCAGAACCTCACAGATGGTCTTTAGGACCGATTTGGTTGTGTCCTTGGGTTCGAACACAGTGATGGGCTTCCTGCCAAGGAAAAAATAGCAGGCGAATAATTATGTGATATGACAGCGTCACAGTCCAATGAACAGCTGTGGAGCACTGGGGTCAAGTGCCTACTGAATAAAGTGTCTTGAGAGCCCAGAAGGCTGCTGTCCTAGACCATCATGTCATGGTGTGAGCACTGTGTTGTGGGCTGGATCCTTCTGAGTTCTCTGGAGAGATTACAGGAAGAAGTGATAAGTTCAACTCTAAATTCTTATCACAAATCACAGAGGAGAACCTATCTAGCAGCCCTGAAGGATTCTCTTATCTCTTGTAAACACCTTTGGGCTGATCTGCCTGAAAATCAAACACGGTATCTCTGAGTGTGTGTTACAGAATGACTAACCATGGTGAAGTTACAAGTTGACCAGTTCTCTCAGGTGCCAATCAGGACATTATTTGGGAAGTAGAATTCCCAAAATTTGGAAAGGGGAGATCTACCCGGGGCTCTGACAAAAATCCCAGGCTCTTGACCCTCCTAGTTACTTGGAGCTTCCCTTCAGCGCCCCTCATCCACAGCTTTAAGGGGAGCCAACTGGCCAAAGAGAAGTGTGGCCCCAGAATCCCAGGACAGAGTGGAGAAGGGTGGGTGCGGAGCTGGGAGAAAAGAGCCCTGTAAGTAAGCCCATTCTGCATTTCTGCGATCTCAAGTCAGTCTCCACCTCTGTTTTTGCATTTGCATACGGACAAGAGAAACCTGGACTCCCCAGTAGATTCACTTTGGTTCTAAGTAGTAAAATCCTGTCAAAACTCTAATATATATAATGCATAAAAGCAAGCTGCTCTGATTAGATCTTGTACCAAGACAATGGACCCCCCCTTGCTTCCCAAATCTACCCTGAGGCCCCTCTTCAGAACCCTACAGCTCTACTGCATATAATCAACCTTTGAAGGACACAATGTCTGAACACCCTTCTTGTTCTGCAGGTAACTGATGCAGAGATTTTCTCTCGTCACCTCTAACGAAGTATTCTTAAAGTGAGGTCCCTAGCCCGGCAGCTGAACATTCTCAAGGCCCTGGACTCCAAAGGCCTCCTCCCACTGCTCAGCCTCCCAGCAGGTCTGCCCTGCACCCTCCAGGCTAAGTGCTTTACCCTCTGCTTTCTATGCCTGGAATTTGGATCTTGAAGGCCTGCTCCAGAGAGAGGAAACTCAATTCATAGAAGAAAATCCCCTGGGGCACAGTCCTGTTCTTGAGAAACTCAAAGGCAGGCATTTTCCACGACTCCACAAGTCAGGTGACGTACGGGAAGAAAACGTTGGGCACCTGGGTGGCTCAGTGGGTTAAAAAACCTCTGCCTTCAGCTCAGGTCATGATCTCAGGGTCCTGGGATGGAGGCCCACATCGGGCTCTCTGCTCAGCGGGGAGCTTGCTTCCCCCTCTCTCTGCCTGCCTCTCTCCCTATTTGTGATCTCTCTGTCAAATAAATAAATAAAATCTTAAAAAAAAAAAAAAGGGAAGAAAACATTATAAAGACGAGCTAGGGCCATCTGTCCTTGATAATGGTGGCGGGGGGAGGGGGAGGCTCACATCTTTCAAACAGGACGGGGCTAATTTCAAAAAATCATCGCTGGCAGAGACCAGAGGACAGAGAGAGCCCCAAGGAGAGTGCAAAGCACTTTGTTTGCTGTAGAAACTGGCCGGCCATTCAGCAAGAACAATAAGCAATAGGAGACTAAAGGCCTCCTGGGGCTTGCGGGGTTGCACAGTGGGGTCCCAAAGCAGTACCTTTCCTACAAATGAGCCAGCTGCCAGATTCGGTAAACATCATCAATCTCTAAGAACAGGGCTGCACCCGGGAGGTGACCCAGGTGTTTGATCATGGAGGAGGAGGCTGGAACACGCACCGCGAGCGCTGCCCACCGGGTCATAGCCACCCCTCGGTGCTGCCGCTTCCCAGGCCCCCGCGGGGACCAGCTCCCAAAGCCCTGCTTGGTCGGTCACCAGGCCAGCCTCTCTGGGGACAGGGGCTCCCTCTCAGTTTGGAGGTCCGTCTCCCTGCCCGCTCTTTCTTCTTAACCCACATGCATGGCAGCCTTCACCAGAAACCCCATCAGTCACCTGGAGCTTCTCTGACCCTGAGCGAGCTCATCCATCACTCGGTGGGTCAGGCCTGAGGAAAGGAGGTGCTGGTGGGGTGTGGGGTGCGCACAGAGCCGGCAAGGGGCCCTGGGGCTCCAGCCCTGCTGCCCGGGGCCCAACAGCTTTTGTCCTTCCGCTCTTTGGTACCCTCCGTTCAGGGATCAGAGGGTGACTTTTAGGTTTCTTCCCAGGAGTTTATAGAAGGTTAAACTTAAAAACCAAGACTTATAAACGTCTAAGCACCTCTGGATTCAGAGTTTCTCCTTCAAACATCCTTCCTGAGCAGTGTGTGTGAGGATGTGGGGAAAGGGCATGGGAGGAATCCCGGAGGCCCCCAACTTGGGCACCCCTCTCCCAAACCCCTGGCCTCATGCACAAAGAGGCCCCAACTCTGGGAAATCCTGTGGACGCCAGAATTTAACGTCTTCCTTTTCATCCAACCTAGAAACCTCACAAGGGCCTCGGCGCACATCCGTAAACACAGGGATGGATGACCATGTGTCTCCTCTCTTTAGGTGTCTGGATTTTACAGAGCCTTCCTGGGGGGACACCTTACTACAGTGAAAAAAAATGTTCCTAGAGCACTCAATATGTACGTAATGATGCCTTGCAGGGTGTTGTGCTATAGGAAAAATTTTTTTAATAGGCATATAGTTTACAGTTTTTGCAGGAAGAGGCATCAGCTGAGAAGGTGAGTGACGTGACACATGCAGATAAGGGTTGACCTGGGTAGTTACGCTTGGAGCGCAAGGAATGGACGGTTAGGAGGGCTGGGGGGTTTAAAGATGATGTTCTGGATGACTTGGGCTTGACCCTTTGTTCATAAGAAGTAATCTAGTGGCAGAGAGCCTAGTGGAGATAAACATCTACGATGTACTAAGATTTCGACACCTCATCGATCCCAAGTTCAGCAACTCTAGGCAGTTCCAACAACAGGAAAGTCAGGGAGAATTCTACAGGTTCTTCTAGATACCATTTTATCACACGTGACTCCACGTTAAATATTAATCTTTATATACTTTGGGCTCAGCAGACAATTGTAAGAAAACAAATGATAGGCTCTATGCCTCATTTAACTTTGTATTCCTTTCCAGAGACCTGACACACACATGTGTGTGCTCTGAAGGAGTCAGTGAAGGGCAGGCAGCAGGCGTTTCTGGAGGGCGGGCTCCTCCCCTTCACCTGTCAGGTGTTGGCTTTCATTCACCCCAAGGCTGGAAACAGCGGGATTCTGGAGTCAGACCAGGAGCCTTCAAATCTAACCTTTGCCAAATACCGGCCGGTGACTGAGAAATCGACCTGCCCTTTCCGAACCCTCATTTTCCTTATGGATAAAATGGGATAATGCCACCTCCAGGGAATGAAGGAACGTGAAGGCAGAAGCAGAGCGTTTCACATTCAGAACACCCCTGCCTCCACCAGCACCCAAGCTGGTTTGTTCTCTGGCACATTACGGACTAGTGTCTTGTGTCTCGCTCTTAAGTGAAAAAAGGGATCTATCCGGGGGATAGGGACCCATGGCTGTATCCGTCAGCCCACCCCCTCAATGGCTAAGCTCGAGACGGTCCGGATATCACGTGACTACTGACAATGTGTGTCCCAGAGCCACGCACCCACCTGAAGGCAGACCTCCCCTACTAACCCAAACACCCCGTGCATTTCACTGACCAGCTCTGAGCCTCAACGTTCTCATCAGTAAAATGGGATCAACTGGTTCCCGCCTTACAGAATACTGGGAGGATTCCCTGAAGTCCTGTGCATAAAGGAGTTATCGGAGTTCCTGGCTCAAAAAAGTGTTAGATACTATGATTAGTGTGTCCTCCCTTCCATTTCTCTGCAAGCTAAAGCCTCTGAAGAGGGCATGACTTGAATACCCATAACCTGAGAGCTCTCTTTTAAAACTTGACATTGAAGCAACACCCTCCATGGGACTGAAAGCACGTGTCTTTGCTCATCTCACCAAGACAGCAGTGACCCTCCTCAACCACCTCACAGGTGGTTTTTTTCTTGTGTTTTGTTTTTGTTTTGTTTTTTAGCTCTTCAGCTTCCTCTGTAGTCACTGAAATGGGAAACTCGGGATTCTGACCCAGCAGGGTTTTGTTTGCCATTTTATCAGAATCTGACTGAGTCTCAGACTGTCCTCTGGCCTCCATCAAGGGTGTTCAAACCTGTGCAGATGAGGAGGGGCACAGCCGCCAGGGCTGCACGCCCCAGAGGCTGGGCACCAGCCTGTGCTCCTAGAAGAGGGAAGGGCCGGGGGCCTATTCTCCAGCCTCTTTGGGTTTGCTGGGACTCTGTGACATTGTATCCTTCTATATGTAGGGTAGGCCTTCAGTGACATCGAAAGGTCAAAAGGACTGTTAAGATGGTCTGGGCCATTTTTCCAGTCTGTACTCAGTGCTCCTCGCTCCCGCAATAGGCCCCCTGAATACACGCCCCACCGAGAATCCACATGTCCCTTTGCCCACGACACTCTAGAGGGCAGAAAACAAATGCCTCCCTCTTTCTAGCTCTGAAATTCCCTTAAACGCCATATCTATGTCTGATATGTGCTTGCACGCTTGGAAGACACAAACATATGTGTTCATATTTAAATGACAACTTTAGAGCATCCTTAATTTATTATTATTATTATTATTATTATTATTATTTTATACCCCGGACGAACAAAACAGTCCTGTATTTTCTTTTTCTACTCATCGTTCACTGATATTCATCCATGCACCCCAGCATCCTTCCTCACGCTCACTCACTTGCCTGATAGAAAACTGAAAGCCTTGCATTGGGGCATAAGATCTTTCTTGAACATTTTAGTGTCAAATTAAAAATGTGGTCTGTATTTCCTAACTATCCTCTTCACTGTATTCAGTTATCACTGGATCACTTCCACCTTTTTTTTTTTTTAATATTTTATTTATTTATTTGACAGAGAGAAACACAGACAGAGAGGGAACACAAGCAGGGGGAGTGAGAGAGGGAAAAGCAGGCTTCCTGCTGAGCAGGGAACCTGATGTGGGGCTCGATCCCGGGTCTCCAGGATCATGACCTGAGCTGAAGGCAGTCGCTTAACCAACTGAGCCACCCAGGCACCCCCATTTCACACCTTTAGGAGATTTCACACTGCTGTTTTTCTCTCAGAGTTTAACACCTGTTTCGGCATTAATAAATATGTATTTATTATAAAGATTACAACCACGCTCGCTCCTTCTCAGACTTAAAGCTGTAGCAGAGAAAGAAAGGGGGGGAAAGCTCTGGAAGTTGTTTAAATAGGATAAAGAGTTAATACACAAATGGGGAATCCTATAGAAAGAAATATGATGCTGGATACTGAATAGAAAAAAAACAAGCAGACCTTTATAACACTTTTTTTTTTCCCCAAATTTGCACTCTACACTCTCTTTTGATTTTCCAATACGAGCTTATCAATTGAAATTGATTCCTAACAGCAGCAGCCTTGCACAAACCAGCACCCTGGCTTCCCTGGTCCTTCAGCCCTACTGCCAACCTGTCCCAGGGGAGACCTTGTCAGTCCTCGTTGGAGGTCCTGCCAGGGCTATTCATCTTTCAGAGCGAGCTGGGACTGGAGAACCCTCTGTGCTTTAACTTCAGGCTTTAATTTTCAGACTCAAAGTAAGCTTTGAGGTAAAGGGTATGTGCTGTTGCTTTATAATGAGCATTCAGCAAGGCCCTTTGAGCCCACAGGTGTTCAGAGCATCCAAGCTAACGGGCAGTTAAGGAAACAATCCAACAGCTGGTAGGCTTCGCTTGCTATTGCCAACCTAGTTTCCAAGCTCCAGGTGGTGCTGAATGACGGGACACGTGCACAGCTCAGCCACCGGAGATGCTCCCCACTCACGCCTCGCCACCGCCAGCATCCCACTCCAAGATTCATAGCGCTCCTGCAACTGGCTTCAGGGCAGGCTTTCTACCTGCTCATAGCTTGGCTGAGGATCAAAGACAAGTTTCTTTTGTCAAAAGAAAATCCTTTAATCCAAGTATGGTTTGAATTTCTGTTAGGCTTCAAAATAGTTTTAACCAACTATTCTATACAGATTTTTTAAATATAGATTTCTCTTTCTCTAACTGGTAAAAAAGATATATATGTTATATATGGTATCTAGTCTCAATATATTTTATCTATATATAGATTCTCTATATATTCTCTGTATATATTCATATGGTAACAGTGGCAAGATTTCTCTTCCCATCAATAATGTTTTATCATTGATGCCAAATTCCTAGATGATGGGTGATAAAAGATATTTAAATACATGAATTTAAAATGTCTCTATAACAATACTATCTTTGCTAGATATTGACTAAGACTTCAGGGCTTCTTCTTTTTTTTTTTTTAATGAACATCAAAATATGGTTTCCTCTTCTTGTCCAAACAATACTTAATATCTGTCTCTCAAGTGAAGTATGGCCACAGCCTTTGGAACTCAAACATCGGATCCCAGATTTCAGTATAGGTAATCAGCAAAAATAAAATATTGTTTAATGCTTACATTATGCAAGAAGAAATTGCCATAGTTTTGAATTAAAGTTCTATTTACAGATTCATGATTTGGTTTTTTGTTTTACTTAGAAGAGGCCACACATGACTAGGATAAGTAAAACAGTATGTTTACTATTAATAACTATTTGATTTTCATAAAGATATTATACTGCAGAATAAGAAGTTTGGACTTAGTCATTGAAATTGAAGGAGAAAAATATACAAGTGGTTTTATCCCCACCCAGGGACAGCCTATGGTAGAAATTAAACCTCCCTCCCTTGACACCCTCCTTCCCCAGCCCAGGTACCCTCATAATGCATCTCAGTTCCCTCTTTGCTTTACTTCTAACCCCTACACTCAAACCCCTACTGAAATTCCATCTGCTTATTTGCTTCTTCATTTATCCAGAAAGATAGCTCAGGGAAAGCAGGTACCTCTTATCTTTTCATCCCTGTTTTGCAAGGATTCTAAGAAGAGTATGTGAGCATCCTATAAATATTTGAGAAGCAAATAAATCGATGGATATTTCCAGGTGGTGACCTCTATTCTATTTTAAAAACACAAAATGCATCATCTCATAGGTATCACCTGGAAGTGATACACACACAGACACACACTGGTGGTCACGGCCTTGCCCAGTGCACGTACGTAAAAATGGGCATACAGGACTGAAACCAGGAAAGCAACCTTAATAATTAGGAAAAATTATGACTATTCTTGAACTCAGAAATTTTTCACCAAATTATTAAAAACTGTCAGTTTTAAGTGCACAGTGAAATAAAAAAATACAGCAAAACTAACGGCATACTGTCATTTACAATATTAGAAATACTGAGATTTAAAGTGTTTCATCATTGTTTTTATAAAACAGTCATCAAGAATCCTCTGAAGAGCTTGTTTTCCTTCTCTCGTGTAAAATCACAATGCAGAGGAAATATCTTCCCTACAGCTTGGCAAATGGCTACGTCTTTCTAAGCTGAGATTATTTTATTCTTTTGTTCTTCAAGTTTTCAAGTCTTAGCATACACTCAAGAATTCCATTCAAGTGAGTTTTGGGCCACCATCAATCACTTTGGCACATTTTCATCCTCTTTGTCTTCTCTGCCTTCCTCGTTTATATTAAGTTTGCGTCCGCCATGTGTCTCTGGTTGCATCTAAGCAGCCTCTCAAAAATGGCTCCACGTTCAAGTTCCCGCCTCCCACCCTTTCCTATCTCCATTTGCGTGTCATTTCAATTTCACATCCAGTGGTAAGCCACGTCTCATTTCTTGCCCACACTTTCAACGTTATTGGCCAATTATTCTAATTATCCAGTTTTGGAAAACGTCATGTGGGTTTACTCTGGGAGACAAGGCGGCAAGAAGACTAACTTCTTCACGCTCCTTGCAGAGCATGAATGACAAAGATGCAAGATGACCAATGCGGCCAGACGATCAAAGAAGTGATGTGACCAGCCACCCCTTAGAGGGTGCATCTGTTACTTACGCAGCGATTTGTGGACTGACTAGTTGGAGTGAACTTTGTACTCTGTACCATTACTTATGGCTAATATACTAAAATCTAGATGTTATTGGGGGATTAGGGTTAATTAACTAACCTATAGTAACCAAAACTCATACACACTAGAACCATGCAAAGTAAAAAGTGCCTATAATTGAAAATTTTCATTCCTCTGCCAAGCTTTCCTATAACCTCCAAATACCTCTGTGGATGGGAGAAGCTACTTTAGAAAGATGGGAAATTGGGTTTTCACCCTCAGAAGTCTCGGGATTATAAGAGATTATGCTCTTCTTAATGTCTTTCCCTGAGAAACAAAAGCATGTAGTCACAGCTTTAGGAAAACAAAATATAATTATAGAGAGATGTGCATTGACTGGCCAGGATCAAAAACGCTTCCAGAGGTGGTTCTTAAACTTGACCATGTGTTATCATCATCACCTACATAAACTATAGCACACAGACCTGCCCTGAGAATTTCTGGGTGTGTAGGCTGCAGGTGGTACATTTTAGAAAGTTCCCAGGTGAACCAGATGCTGCAGATAAGGAACCCCAATTTAAGAACCACACACTTAAACACACACAGCCTACTCCACGGGGAGAGCACAAAGTCTCAGGAACCAAAGTCTGGCAAGAGTACAGACACTGAATCCAAGTGCTTAAGGCTATCTTAGCCATCCTTCAGTTAAGTCTCCTTATTTTACATTTAAGGGCATGAAAGCCTGCAAAAATTCAAGTGATTTAATTAAAATATGAAATTAGCCAGTCATCGAGTCTGGTCTAGAACCTAGAATCTATTTCCAATTATCTCTGGAAGACAGCCAACATCATAATGAACCATAGTCTCAACAGACATATGGTGAAAATATCACACACACACACACTTTCTCAAATTTTACTGAGTATGAAATGGCCTGGCTAAAAGTTGCCATTCCTAAGCCCTCACCTAAATGTTCTGACTTCATAGGTGGAGGACAAGGCCCATTTAGATCGCAACCCCATGAAATCAAATGCAGGTGAACTGTTCTTCAAGAAACACTGGGTAAGCCAAGATTTTAAGCCAAAGAATCTACACACAGGAAAGAACAGAATACCAAATGTTTTTGAATTTTTTTTTTTTTACAAAATAATTCCACAGATTATGAAAACTCCCCCAATTTTCCTATGAGGTGGAGGAGGTAACACCAATTCTTCCTTCCTGAGAAAACTTTGGACAAGTCTTCCCCTTCCTAGAGCCTCCTTTTTTTTCGTCTGTGTAAGGGGTAAAAGTATTTTTTTAAAATATTTTATTTATTTATTTTGAGAGAGAGAATGCAGGGGGAGGGGCAGAGGGAGAGAGAGAGAATCTCAAGCAGATTCCATGATGAGTGTTGAGCCTGACTTGGGGATTGATCTCACAACCCTGAGATCAAGAAGCTGAGCTGAAATCAAGAGTTTGGTGCTTAACCCACTGAGCCACCCAGGCACCCTAAGGGGTGACAATATTAAATCTGATCTCATACAACTGGTCTGAGGACAAAATGAGATAGGACCTATGAAAGCAAACTGCAAAGGGTAAAAGACTATCTAGATATTAGCTGTTATCTTCATTACAGAGAAGCCTGAAGAGTATGATTAACAAAAAAAAAAGAAATCAAGTGGGATATCCGCAGATAAAAGATTCTTAATTGTATTATAATTGGCTCATCCTGGCAGAAGCCTACTGATTGGTGAAAGGGACAAGAGGTGGCAAAATCTCCATGAAATCACAAAATTTCACCCTCAGTAGCCCCAGATTACCTCGCCCAGAATCTGCAGATTAACCTCTAAGCTGGAACAATTTTAAGTATGATATATGCAGGGCTAAATGGCTTTCTTGGATAACATCTTGTCTAATCTCTGTCCCCAGGACATTTCCTGCCCCTCCTGACTCAAATTGGATTGGAAACCAGACAACTGTGACTTCCTGAGCTTTCTTTTCCTTTTAGCAAAGCTGCAAAAATAATTTTTAAAGCAGAAAAACGAGAATGATCCATTTATCTTCACTCTGCCCTCACCGTGAAGAAGATCCCTGGGGTTGGATGAAGAAAATGCCAAAAAGGAAATGCCTGTTCCTATCCCAGCAGGAAGGAAGCAGTGTGACTGAGGACAGGAAAGAAGCCATCCTGGTACAAAACATCCTCCCCACACGGGAACTCTTTCAACAAAGAACACAAGAACCTTTCTCCCTTTGAGCGCCCGACTCTTGTTTTGCTCCACATATTTTCATCAAAATTTGTGAGCCAGCACAGTCTGGCTTCACTGTCATTCTGCTGTTGCATGTCAAGAGTAACTATTTTCTTCCACTGGCTGCCCAAGTGGTGACTCTCCCCCCGACTGGCATGAGATCATTTATTTGAGGAAAGGAAAATGAGCGGCTTCAGGGAAAGAGCAGGCATCTCACTGTGAGTGACTGGTGCTCATCTCCAATGTGGTTACTCGAATTACAGAAGGCTCTTGGAGAACCGATCACTTTTAGAAGATGTGGCTTCAAACCATTCCATATGGAATGCCTAGACCTGATTATAGAGCTTTCTCAAAAGCCAACACATCCAAGGCAGATTTAAAGCAAGGAGCTAAGGGATCAAAATATTCCCCAGAAAATAAAACTGTTGTACATCACTGTAGCTAGAGTGTGTTGCAAGATCTCTGGGAGCAGAAGGTCCAGGAAGGAGCCTGGATACCCACTGACCCCATGTGATCTGCCTGGAGCTCGTGCTTGTCAAAGGGCCTCCCAAGATACTGACGATGCTCACAAAATTCAGAGACATGTGGGTCCAGCTCATGCTCAGGTCTGAGGGTAATCCCATCTTGCCACAATTTCTTCAGACCCAGGACATCCACCTCTTCCTCCAAACCATCTCTCTCTCTAGATGTCTTCTTTCTATCTGTGGCCAGAATTCTCCCAAACTCATCAGCATCAACATCCCATTTTTCCAACCATCCTTCAAATACCCACCTTCCAACCTAACGTCTAGTTTTCAGATGGTTTTTCTTTTCCTTCATAGTGTCTCCAGAAAGGCTCCCTCCCAAGTACCTCATTACACCAAGGCATCAGAAATTGATTCATTCAGTATTATGCCCAAACATTGGGCAAAGTACTCCAGAGATAACTAAGGAAGAGAGAGTCATTTAAAGTAACTGTTTAAGACTAGATTCACACTATTTTCTCTACCTAGAATGTTCCTTTTCTCCTTTGTCTTCATCACATTTTAAACACAAGTCAGGAGACATGATCTCCTAGAACCCTGCTTTGCATCCACCCCCAGGAGACTTAGGTGTCTCTCCTACGGACGTTCAGAAGTGCATATCTAGATCCCTGCACGGGCACTCTTCTGACATATGTGCCGGTACCCAGCCAGACTGTGGGGTGTGAAGACAGAGATGGGGTCATAGTCATCTCTGCATTCCTAGCACTTAACATAGAACTCAGTGCATGGTATTCATTGCATATTTCTGAAGCAATGAATGAAAACTAGAAGAGAAATCATAGAAAGTCGGGGAACAGAGAAGTATTCATTTCAACTGGGCAGTAAAGACAATTTTCATGGAGGAGATGGCATTTAAGCAAAGTGCTGGAGCATGAACAGGATTTCTAGAATGTGAAAAGATCAAGGGCTTGAGGGGGAGGGTTGGTAAGCAAAGGATTACTTTTTGAAACCTAATGGATTCTCTCCACCTCTAATCTATTACTTTTCCAAAAATCATCTTTCTTATATTCTACTACTTCCCCTGGTCTTCCTTACTGGTTGAGACCCTTCAGTGATTCCTTTCTGTCTAACTGTCTAACAGTGCAATTCAAGCACATTAGCTTGCATTCAGGGTTCTTGCTCCCTATTGGTTTTTTTTTCTGCTCCTAACTTTGGTCCTCTGGCCACTAACTGTTGCACACATCAGGCCTGTCTGTAATCGGCCCCCCATATCTTGATTTTGTCATCTCCTTGGCTGTCCCCTCTCTTCACCCCTCACCTGGATGCTTACCCACCCCTGCCCTTCTCCCACAATCAATAGCGTTTTTTCGGCCGATCCTACTTCCTCATGCAGCCGCCCTTTGCCGCTCCAGACCAGAGCGCCTTCATCCTCTAGGGAACTTGAACGAACTCTTCTTTTACCAATTCATCAAAGGCTACACTGCATGGTCTTCCAACTACAAGTCAGCTGTGCCCCTCTTAGGAGGCCCAGACAAGAGGCCTCCAGGCTAAGGTCATAGATGGCATCCTTCCATAACAGACATATTCTACTGGTTAAATTTCTCACTGAATTGAATAATCCTTTAAGGATATGCGAGGGGTCTGTAATTCGGGCAGATATCTTCTTATTCAGCTCCCAGTGGATAGGGTGCTTAGGACAGAAAAGTGAATTTAATGAGAATAAAATTCTAGTATTTTTTGGTTACGAATAAGAACTTCCCACTTCTCTTTTGTTGATAAAATTACAGTCACAGTTCCTCTTACCTCATCCACACAGCCAAGGTAATGCCTTATTTTTATTTTGTTTATATTATTATTTATACTGTGTGACTGGCCCTTTAAGACAGGTGCACCCTTCCTACTGTTTTCATGCTAGCGCTTGTGATTGTGGGGCTCCTTGATGCTCTTCAGCCTCGCAGGCTTTGCCCCCCATCAAACCGCATCAGTTACCAGTGTCAGACCTTAATCGTGAAAGACATCGAGAGGCACAGGGCTCAACTCTTCATCCCACATGACAGGCTGCGGGCCACGGAGAATCCATCACCTAACCTTTCCCAGCCTCTGTCCATCTGGGCCCCACTGTTGGATGTTCAAGCTTGACAGGGAAGGCTTTCCAATGGGAAACTGTAGCAGAGGTTTTTTTGGTTTTTTCCCATCCTTTGGTCCCTATTGTATGTTCAGCTGTAATGGAACTAGCTGCTAATCAAAGCCAGAACCGCGCACGAGCGCGCGCGCACGCGCACGCGCGCGCACACACACACGGCATTGTGGCCTCCCCAAGGCTGGAACACAGCAAGCCCACAAACAATTCAGTCAGGTGATAGCAGGCGGCGGGCCCAGAGGGCGCCTCCCTCGTCCCTTCCTGGGCACAAGCCCCAGAACCAGCAGCCCAGGCCAAGCGATGCTTGAGGAGACGATGGAAAATGAAGCAATACATGATAAGATGAAGCCAAAGAGGTGTAGCCTAATGACAGAACTCTCTGTCCAAGGGAGGGTATTCTCCCGATTGGAGGGAGGTAGAAATAAATTACACAGAGCAAGACCATATTTCTGGGCCCTGGCTAGGGGAAAGAAGGGGATATTGAACCAAAACCTCTTCAGATACTCATGGGACTCTTGTCATGGAACAGGGACGGGGGTGGGCCAGCATGCAGCTTAAAGCCTTTGTGGTCAGAACTATCTGGGCTGATGATACCTCTCAGCAGCTTCTGATCCTGGACAGGTTACTTAACCACCCTGAGACTTGTTTCCTCATCTTTCAACAAAGGAGGAAAGCAGTCTTTCTCCCCCAGGGTTGTTGGGAGCACTTAATCTGCAACTGAATGTCAAGTCCCTGCCCTGTGTCCACGCAGAGAAAGCACCCACAAACGTTAGACAGCATTGCTGGAGTTCGCACACGGTGCTCAGAAAGGAAAAAATGAGGAAATCACACAAAAAAGCAAGCAAGGTCTGCAGCTTCTCGAAGTGGCTGATGATAAGGGACAAAGTCTGGCCCTGGAAGTTCCTAGAAACAGCACCTCAGAGGGGCCGGCAGGTCCTGAACTTGACTGATTGCCACATGTCCCCAGAGCACATCAAGGGAAGCGAGGGATGCCAACGGCCAGCATGAGGCCTGGCTACAAGATGTCTTCATACAACAGCAGAAGGCAGGCCTCTGGGTGTCTGAACACTGATCATGGAAACATCCCTGAGTACGAAGGATCGAGTGGAAAAGAAAAGCTGGAGATGCCAAGGAAAACAAATGCTCAGGTCACAATTTGTGGCTAGAGCAGCCAAGTAATATTAAATCTTGCCAGGGATGGTGGAGGGAGGGAGTGGAGATGTGGGGGGGAGTGGGGAGAAACTAGGTAAAATGTTATCCTAATTCTATGCAGCAACAAATGTGAATTGAGTACCTGGCTCTATGCCAGCTCCTGTTTGGGCAGTGATAAAGAGAAAGAACTAGAAATGATTACCCAGCAATAAAGTCTAGAAAGATAAGAATCGGTGACAAGACACATGACCACTGAAACTCAGAATTAATAATTTCATCAAATATGAAGGACCAACGATCCAAAATGATTTAACAATTGAAACATCTTCAGAGGTGCCTGGGTCAGTCAGATGCTTATCTGACTCTTGATTTCAGCTCAGGCCATGATCTCAGGGTTGTGAGATCGAGACCCAAGTTAGTCTCCATGCCCAGCAGGGAGTCTTCTTGGGATTCTTGTTCTCCCTCTCCCTCTGTTCCCATCTCCCCACTCGTGTGTGCCTACACACATGCTCTCTATGATAATAAATAATAAATAAAAGCTTTTTAAAAAATGGAAGCATCTCCATCTAGATATCTACAAACAGAAATAGTATCAGATGCTATCTTGAGGAATGCATCCTAAGATCTGCAGATTTGCTTCAAGAAACACTGGTCAATATTTGTATATCTAATCCTTTCTATTATGTACCTCAAATGTCCCTCAGTTTACCTGGTGCTCCTCCTCCATTCATCCTTATTTCAATAAAAGTCAAACTCATCTGATAAGCCACAGTCCCAGAGTTTCTCCATTTGCATCCTCTGGGAGAATGTTGTTACTTGCTCCTTAAAGCCTTACTAATTCATCGGCATTTCCACTGCCACCCTTGTTACCTCCCCCAACTCAGAGGTTCCTGGCCTCTCTCTATAGATCTAAGGTTATCCAACCTCAATGCAGCATCATGAGTCATAACATATACAAATATTTAATGCTCTCAAGGGACAGAGCGTGATTTTGCTTAAATTGCACCAAAAATAGAGATAAGCAATCCCTTATCACACTAGATAAGCAAAGAAATCCATTCCCCTTTGAGAAAAATAGCCTCTAATACTTAAGCTGATCTTCTTCACTAAAGATATATTTAAAATCCTGGTAAGAAGGGCAATTACACTTCCCCCCAGTTCTGTATTGGTTTTCAAATGTTGCTCATGTTCTAATGGATGATAATCGATGGGGCCACAGAGGCGTGGACTTGGAAATCTGATAAGGAAGATGTCAGTTGGAGGAGGGAAGAAGACAAGGTGGTAACATTTTGTTATTCAACATAGCACTGGACTCTTTAATAGGAAGGGCCAAGCCTAAACTTTTTCTGATTTAAACAAGATACTTAACATTACACATTACAGCTGGTAAATGGAAGGTGAGGGACCAAACCAACCCAGGAAGCTCATGGCGTATGTGAGCCAAGCCCTGGGCCTGGAGGATCCTGTTTGATCCAGGGCATGAAAGGGAGCCTCTCTGTCTCATCCTTGATGCCTTTTCATGATCCCCCCTGAAGGTAGAGAAGACATGGATGCAAACAGTGGGCTAAAGGCCATGCGCCTTTATGGAGGAGTTGACTCCAGCGACCAAATGGTCTACCTCGCGGTCTTGCACCCAAGATCGCTCAGGTCCTATTTGAGGCACTGGAATGGATTCTACTATTTTGTCTTCAAATGCTTCCTCTGAGAAGAACAAGGAGGGACCAGGATTGCTCCAGGGAGCCTGACTGACCTCATGGCGTCATTATACCAAGAGGCATCTGGAGCCCAGGAAATTGGGAAAGCAAACAAGACCAATCCAGGCCAAAGAAGTCTCCTAACAAACCCCACCAGAGCCAGTGGGCTCCTTGGTTCCTCCACAGTGGAGGAAACCTCAACTCTATCTAATAGAATTTTCTGGGAGGCCTGATGTTCCTCTCCCCAAGCACCGGGCTTCTGACTATCAGGCTTGGGGCTGTTTTCCCTAAGATCTGAACCAAGTCCTCTTCCATTTCTTTTGTCTGTTGGTTCCGCTGCCTTTGAAGTTAACGCTGTCATTTTAGCCTCTTGCAAGAGCCCATCACTGGATGAAACATTAGAAACCCAGAGTTAGGCTGCTTTTCTGAAACACGGATCTATTTTGAGAGAAATTGGTTAGAAATCCACCTCTACCCACTTACTCCTGCTGAACCGCTTCTATTTCTCCAAACCAAATTCACTTATGACAGCGCTGAAGTTACATCTGCAAATCCCCAGATATCACGTATCAGAGGGCAAACTCTGTGTGATCCCTAACTGTCAGACTGAAACCGCTATTTAAAAAAGACTAAAAATTGTTTTAGGCTTCAGTTGGTGGGAATCCCAATACTGGCACAGACAATCAAAGCCTTTAACTATCCCCTGTCCTCTCCAATCGGGAATGCAGCTGTCAAACGAAAATTTGATCTGACTTACTTTAAACTCAGGCCAATTTGTACATTAGTCATTCCAAATAACAACAGAATAGACAACTCCCCACTGGGTGCCAACGCCATCAAAGAGCCACAGGCTTCAAAAGGTTTACTACCCCTGCAGGGCTTTGGGTCCAGCCCCTCAGCCCCAGAGTAGCCCAGAGGGCCCCTCACCTCCTGGGAGCTGCTATAGGGGTTAGATGGGCCCTGGCCAGGAGCCGGCAGCTGTGGTTTCCCTGGGGAGATACCGGTGTGGAAGGGTCCTGGGGGGGGGGGGTCAGAATGGAAGGCACTGTTTACTCAGCTTGACCTTAAACTGGCACACACGAAACCCACAAAGTTCCACAGAATTACATGTTCGCATCTAAACAGTACATCCTTTGCTGGGACAAAGATTTTTGTTTGTTTGTTTGCTTCAGGGGATTATGTTTGTTTTCATTTTTCTACTTCCAACTTTATTAGGAAAGAGTCTGTAATAGTAACTGACTAGGCTTTTATGATTCCGATTTCCCCATGTCAAGCTAAGTGCATTGAATTTCCATCTTAATTGGACTATTTCATCAAAATAAATGCGCATGAAAGTGTGTAAAGCTATTCAAAATAGAACATGCATTAATTATGTTGATTTTTAGAAGACATGCAACTATTCATTCAACTATCTTTTACAGTTCCATCAGTAGATCCTAAAACTATAGACATATAGCAGAGTGTTAATAGCAGTATCTATTTTGAGCAAGACTCTTGAGTTTTTCTTCTTTATAGTTTTTAAAAATTTGAGCATCTTATATCAGGAACATACATTTTTCTAGAATGAGGAAAAAAATGCCTTTTTTTAGGATTGTCTTCTCACTCCCCACCCCCCCAACTCTGACTCAGATTCTCATTTCTTCCCACCCTTCACACATCTCCCCTCCTCCTCACTTCATCTTGTCAAACTGACCCTGGGGCATCTTAAGCGATCTCTTGCAGTCCTCAGAAAATGACGGTGACAAGCAGCAGAATCAGGGAAAGAGAACCGGCTCCACTGATTTAGTTATGAACCGCTCGCAGTTAGCCTAAGAGTTTACAGTTTATAAACATCGGACTGTCACGATGTACCTTCATCACGGAAGGCAAAGCAAGTGATACCATCACCATTGCCCCTGCCATCTGACAGCCAAAATCCCCTGAGGTTGCAAGAGGGTCGGTGATACACACACCACCATCCCATGTCAGGTACCAGGAAGAACCGCAGGGAAACCATCGGGTTTCTGCAGCTTCCACCTGGACTCGTTCCTCGGAGCTCATGCTCCCTTGCTGGCAGCAGGAGGAGGGAGAACGTGTTGACCGGCATGCCCAGTGTCAGCGGTGGGATGGCTGCCCTAGACTGGGGGGCCCTGAATGCACAACGCTCTCCTGGATGCTACAAGAAAGGCCAAGGTCAGCAGCCTGCGTTGGAGGCCCCAGGCCTTAAGCATAGGTTCCACAGGTTCCATGTTTCTTTTCAGAGGAAGGGAATTTGGGAGGCATTTTTACAGAGAACGACCTGAGAGTGTGGGGAACAGCAGAAGGGTCACACCTAGGTTTCTGTCTGCTTGTTTAAGAACCCCACTGGGCATGAGAAATAAAAGCGGTGGGGGAGCACGGCATCACCGGGCACAGTGTCCTTGCACCCCCATAATTAGCACCCTCATCATCCTCATCCAACACTTCCTACCAAACTCTGTGTTCAGTCTTTCATGCACATTTTCTAGATTAATAGTCATGTCAGTCATATAAGGGAAGTATTCGTGCTCAGTAAAATGAGGCTACTGAAGAAAATCCATGATATCGGCTAATGGCCACAGAGCCAGTAATTAGTGGTGGTTTCTGCCTTGATTTCCTTGGCCTTGGAGCTCCAATATGGGAGTGTTGGGGCTAATGTCTACTGCGTCACTTACGTCCGAGTGGCCTGTCACATGTCCGGCTTCCTTGATTCCACCTCTCAAGTCAGAATCTGTAGGGATGGGCCCCCAACAGCTGGAAGCTAAGGCATGACTCTAGTTATTCCCATAAACACTGAAGACAGGGAACCACTACCCCAGGTTATTTGGCCTCTTAATATATATACATTGGAGTTTAGATTTGATAGAAGAGGCAACTGGGACATAAGAATTAATTAGCGAAAGGATGAAATGGCATTACATTATAGAGAATACCCAAATTAGGAATTTCTAAAACTTTTATTTTTACTTTTTAAAAGATTTATTTGTTAGAGAGAGAGAGAGCAAACGTGTGCACAAGCAGGGGGGAGCAGCAGGCAGAGGGAGAGGGAGAAGCAGGCTTCACGCTGAGCAGGGAGCATGTCCAGGGTCTCAGTCCCAGGATGCTGCCTGAGCCCAAGGCAGATGCTCAACTGACTAAACCAACCAGGTGCCCCAAAAGTTTTAATACTTTCATGGCACTTACTGGGTCACCTTAACCTCTCTAAGCTTAACTGTATCAGTTTAAAAAAAAAAAATCCTGCGATGAACACTGGTGTACATATGGCCCTTCTTTTTACTACATCTGTATCTTTGGGGTAAATGCCCAGCAATGGCCACAATCGCCAAACTGTGGAAAGAGCCAAGGTGCCCATCAACAGATGAATGGATAAAGAAGATGTGGTACATATATACAATGGAATACTATGCCTCCATCAGAAAGGATGAATATCCAACTTTTGTAGCAACATGGACTGGACTGGAAGAGATTATGCTGAGTGAAATAAGCCAAGAAGAGAAAGTCAA
>PITA01002579.1:52773-157913 GCA_004023965.1 Spilogale gracilis | reverse complement strand
TATTAGGGGCACCTAGGTAGCTCAGTCTGTTAACCATCTGCCTTCAGCTCAGGTCATGAACTCAGGATCCTGGGATCAACCCCCACATTGGGCCCCTTGCTCAGCGGAGAGCCTGCTTCTCCTTCTCCCTCTGCTTGCTGTTCTGTCTACTTTTGCTCTCTATCTCTCTGTCTAATAAATAAACTCTTTAAGAAAAAAAAAGAAAAAAAAGGTATAATAATTCCTACCTTGGTGCACCTGGCTGGCTTAGTGGAGCATGTGAGTCTTGATCCTGACATTGTGAGTTTGAACTCCACGTTGCGGGTAGAGATTTCTTAAAATCTTTAAAAACATAATATAATTCTCATATAACATGTAGGTTGCTGTGAGAATTAAATAATAAAACCTTCTCAGTAGTATTATGTGCTAAATGCTGTATCAGGAACTTCCTGTGCCATAAGTATTTTCTGGATCTGACTTTTTTTCCAAGATTTTGGTTTTTTTAGAGAAAGCAAGCGAGTGGGGAGTAGGGGGCTGGTAGGGAGGGGAAGAATCAGAGAGAGAAAGATAATCCCAAACAGGCTCCATGCCCAGTGCAGAGCCAGACATGGGACTCAATTTCATGATCTTGAGATCATGATGTGAGCCAAAATCAAGAGCTGGATGCTCAACCGACTGAACCACCCAGGTGCGCCATCGATCTGACATCCTGAATGTAAAATATCAGTCTTTATCTTCATCTGACCAGGAATCCATGTCAAATTCAGTCCATAATTGTACAAAAACTTGATTTGCTCATGGAAAGAAGCACACAGTATCAGGTTTTGACCCAGATAGAACTTGTTGGGTTGAGGATTAGCAGGCTGCAACATTGGCAGAAACCAACATGCTCTCGAGTAGCAAGAAAGAAAACCATAATACTTTACTCTCAGAATTGAGACTTAGTGACCCAAATACTAGTAAGAAATATTTGTTCTTGGGATTAATTTTTTAAGCAAACATAGAGCCATACAGCTCTACTTTTTATCCTCCTCTACTTCCCCATCTGAGAAAAGAAAAAGAAAGAACAAGAGAGAAAATATCTATCATCTTTAGCCAGAATGAAAATTCCAATCATCCAGCTGTTTTGCCAGGTTTTTTTGGTGATCTAACTTTAGAGTTTAGACTAATTTAGAGTTTAGACTAACTTTAGACTAATTGCTATAAACATACATGAATGAATGAATGAATGAATGAATGACAGAGGCAAAGTTTTAGAGCTATAATGCCTAAACAGAGCTATAGAGACCATCAGTTTTTGTTTACATAATTTCCATCACATAAGCAGACATGTCCCTGGCTTCAGGAGAGAGGCTCTGCTTGCCCAGCCCGTGTCAACACATTACTCTGCAACTATACATTCCAACATTCGCTGTATTAGTCAGTGTCCTGGCAAGGAGCAGAACATTAACATGTTTAACTGAAGAAAACTTAAAGAAGAAACTATTTACAGAGGTGTTCACAGCCTTAAGAGAATCAACATACCCAGAGACCATGGATGGTAGAAAGCTACTGCTATCCCACTAGCTAAAAGGGCAAGGAAAGGGACCAGCATGAGTGGAGCCCAGTGAGATTGGGAAATGGGAGGGAGGGGCTGCCCAACAGACACCAGTGTTTGAGAGGCATATAGCCACTGCCTTCACCACAGCAAGGCAGGGAGGGAGAAGAAAGACTAAGTACTCATCCTCTTTCTTTTCTGCCCTCTACTGTCCTACCAGCACTTAGTGGCCAAACTCAATTGGAAAACAGGGAAAAGCGCCTGGGTGAGATGTTCTATAGAGGTCAGACTCCCGGCATGGAGTGAATCAGAGAGGAGTAGAGAGTAGATCTGGAGGACAAACAGAGAATAACCAGCACAGTTCCCTTCATCCATGTTCTATCACAAAGAAGAAAGCTCTGAGCCTTGACGAGTGAGCCTAAATACTCGCTGATCCCTTGGTCCTGTCTTCCATCATTAACTGTTTACTCCCAGTTTTAATCTTCTCTCTCCAACTATATTCAGTGGTCTGCAGGCTTACTGGTCTTGGGTAACTCTACATGAAAAGCACCAGTTAAATATCAGCTCAAGAATAATCACATAGTAGGGAGCACTCAGTGTGTGAGCATCTGCCAGAGGCCAGGCATTGGACTTGCCCTGGAGAGAAACTGCATATGCCACAGAGATGATCTCTTTCCTCAAGGGTCACATAGTCATGGATAGGACATTCAGAAAGTAAATTAAAATTAAAAAAAAAAAGCTAGCATAATGCTATAATGAAGCAGACATTTGATTGGGAATGAATGAAGGAAAGCATGAAATGGAAACTTACATTATTGTAGTTTTTAGCTACAGAGTTTTAGCACCTCTTGGTTTTTATATTCCACAAGAAAAGAAAAATATTGGTGTTGATTTTGGGTAATCAAAACAATAGGAAGTAGAAAGAATTTATGGGCACAGAGTGGAAAGAAAAGTTTTGGAACCAGATAGACTAGGAATCAAATCTTAGGCCTACTACTTTGAAGTCTGCAACTACAGCAATCTCATTTCTAATTGGTGATAGTGATACCTTGGTTGCAGGGTGGCTGAGAAAATGAAATCATTTGACTTTTTGACAAAACCTGGGCACTGTGCTAAGAATTTGGGATGTTGTGGTTTCTAGTCAAAATATTCAACCTGTATGTATTAAGGATGAAGGGAAGGAAGGAGGCCTAATGTTGGTAAAATCTCTATTTCCCTGTAATTGTAATTAAGGCCACCTGGGGAATAAAATGCTATGGTAACACTGTCTATATGATTCCAAATTGTGCTCTTAATTTTCTGCTCCAAAGAAAAAAAAAGCACATGATTGCACATCTAAAAAATGTCTGCCCAGTGGCTGAAGTTTCAGAATGGAGTTAATTTCAAGGTTGATTGGAATGTCAGAGTTAATGATTTTGTCCCCAAAAACTTGGAATTCGTAATTATCCTTAAAGACTGTAAACAGTGTTGGAAAGAGCCTATTTGTCTTCAGCTTATTTTTTCCAGAATTGTCTTCCTCCACCGTGATCTTTCAGCTAAACCTCAATGGTCTGCAATACTAGTTAAAGTTATGGCGCCTGACACTCTTGAATTTATAAACCCTTGGTCTGTTATTAGTGTTGTTTTTAAGTCACCACGATTGTTTAATCAAAAAGTGACCTGATTCTCTCCCCAGAGTATCTGGAGAGATGGCTAAGGCTAAATAAAAGGTAGAAAAAAATGCACATAAGTTAAATAAGTTGAGTTGGAAACTAGATAATAAAATGCACACATCAAAACAACAAATGAAAGAAACAAAGTTCTTGAAAAATGGAAAAGTAGTGGTCAGTAGCAAACCAGGAAAGGGAGAGAAGGGAGTGTAAGGAGCCTAGAGAGAAAGAGGACTGGGAAAGAGGAGGAAGAGGAAGAAGAAAAAGACAAGAAAATGAAAAGAAAGCAAACCTGAATCCGATCTTGCAAAAATTCACAATAATGCTAAAGTTCATGAAAAGAATGGGCTTGCTCCCCAACTGTGGCATCCAGTGTCATCAGATATTTAAAAGACCCCACCATCCAGGGATTATTTATGGACTTCAAGACTGTAGATCTTTTCTGTATGACCTTGGAGCATGGCTTACGTCCTTTGGGACCTGTTATATGATACCGCTAAGCCTTCGTTCCAGCTCATTCCCCATCCTTGATGCTTTTCTCTCCACAGTCTTCTAGTCTTCTCACATTAGCATGGAATTCCACTCTGGCAGAGCTAAAGGGCTCTTGGAGGTCATTTAGTCCAGCCCTGCCATTCTAAGGAGAAACTGAAGTCCAGAGAAGAAGAGCAGCTACATGTCCAAACAACCAAGACTAAAAAAAACAAAAACAAAAACAAAACAACAAAAAAAACTCAACAACAACACTTTTTCCAGTCCAGGGTACCCCAAAAAGATGAATTCTTAAGTGGGGTTGCAATTTGGGTAAGGGAATCAGGAAATGCCCACATAGCTCTCCCCCAATTTCTTAACTACCGTTCCCTGTGCTCAGTGATTTCTTTGACAGGAAACAAAGCTCTTCACTCATCAGGGAGAATGAAGAATGGTGTTCCTGATGTTTAAAGAGGACCTTCTATGTGCCAGGCACTGTGCCAGATGCTTCCCATCCATGGTCCCATTTAATTTTCACAATAATCCCATAACCCAGTTTTTATTAATCCTACTTTTCTTCTCTGAGTTCAGTCTCCTCAGCTGTAGGATGAACTTCCTGAGGTCACAGAGAGTAAGTTCCAGAAATAGGGTCCAACCATAGGTTTGTCTTCCAAATAGCATTGGTGTTCCAGTGGGGGTGAGGGTAGATTTTGGAGTCAAACTGTATTGGGTAATGAAGTACATGAGAAGGGGAAACGAGGGGGGTGGAATGTTGTGCAAAGGAGATATACCAGCTCTCCACCTTCCATTGGCTCACCCTTTCCAAGTGCAAGGAGGCTGAGATGAGGTTCATCTATGTCTCCAGGATGCAGAAAGGAAACTGAATCACTGGTGAGCATACCATAGTGTTCTCTGCGACGGTATGCTACCTTGAAAAGGTAAACAGCTCTCTCATTGTCTGAGATTACCCCCCAATAACCATGTGAATTCAGTACTCTCAAGGCAAGGCTCCAAAAGGAGAATGGCATTCGATCAAGGTCACAAAGGCTTAAGCTGCAGAGACAGAAAACCTCAGGTCAGGTTCCAGCTGTAAATCCAAAGGTCTTCCCTCTAAACTATGTGTGGGTCCCAGCCAATCCTCAGGCTGACAAAGACCGAGGTCACATCTGGTCCCTCCTTACCCAGGAGAGGATCTGCCAGTAGTTTCTAAACATTGAGCTGTGATAACAATTGTACTGAATGAGATACTCCACGAAGCCATTCGCTTCCATCAGAATCACCATGTAAACGCAGCCAAAGAAGGAAGATCTTGGGTTTTGCTGTCTGGATTCTTGGAATCAGTGAGTCAAATTGCCTGGCCTGGGAAGTCTCGGGGAAAGTATGTTGGCACAGCCTCCGTGGGGGAAATGGGGCATTCTGACTTCTCACTCAGAACTCTATAAGCATCCAAGATCTCTGAGGCAGTCTGGTTTCTGCCCTTGGGATAATTGGTCATTTCTCCCCCATCATCTCCCCATACAAGATTATCATTTACAGATTGGGAAATTAAAGAAGAATCTTCAAACACAGAGGGTGGATTTGTTTCAGTATATGGTAGAAATAATACAATCAAGAGCGTCTTTTAAAAAGAAGACACCAAACAATAGAACACTGATAGAAACCAAACCAGGGTCAAGAAATGTGGGGTTGGGGGCCTGGCTTTGCTGTTACAGGTCTTGGAGAGAGAACAGTCAGTCAGGCCCTCTCCCTGAATCTTGACTTCCTCTTCCTTGAAACCAAATGGGTTACTTTTTTACTGCTGGGGCAACTCTGTCCCTAAGGGGTATTTGCAAATGTATAGAGGCATTTTGTGATTGTCATACCAACCTGAGGACAAAATTGTCCTTCAGCAGGCAGAGGCCTGCACTACCTGGGATGGTCTCACCAGTAAAGAACTGTCCCCTCCCATAATGCCAATAGTGTTCTTGTTGAAAATCCCTTGATAGGGATTACTGATAGAATCAAAGATTTTTAATGAAAAGTTGGCCCAATTTTCTGCTCTGGTAGCTAAGAAACTCCAAGCAAATTGGAGAAGCCTCATTCACAGCTCTGTGCAGCCTAAGTCCTTGGTATTCTGTTACTTTTTACTTATTCTTCCCCTTCTCCTCCCTATACACACAACAAACACACACTAATGTTATGCTGCTTAACTTTTCATCCTTACTGTAATAGTCAAATTTTAAATGAATCTTTCTTTTGTATTGTTATTTCTTTTTTTAATGGATTTGCTCTTTATTGTCACATGGTTTCATTGTGAGCTGTTTGTACATTTCCCCTGCTACACCAAATTCCTCCATGGCAGTGACAAGTCTTGTGCATATTCATTCATTCATTCATTCATTCATTCAATAAGTCAAATGAGACATGTAATAGCTCATATACATTGAGCACTTACTATGTACCAGGAATGTACCAAGAGCTTTTACATGTCTTGAGTAAATTAACCCTTAGGCGCTCTTATTACCCACATTTTATGGATAAGAAGACTGAGGCTAAAAGAGGCAAGTGACTGGCCCGTAGTCACACAAGCAGGTGCCATGTTAGGGATTGGAGATCAGGACAGAAGCTGGTCCCTGCATTCAAGGAGCTTGTGTTCTGTCAGGCAAATAAACCAACTGAGACAGCATGGCACAGCATGGTGCCTGAGTGGGATCCTAGAGACTGCCCACTGAGCCCCAAGGAGAGGCACGGTGCCCAGTGCTTGGAGAAGAAACCCCAAGAAGACAATGCCTGAGATCACGTTAGAGACCCAGTAAGAATGGTTAGTGGCCAGGAGCAAGGACACTCCACTGGGGGAACCCCAAAGTGAAAGTGTGTACATTCCAGGCACTGCAAATGCCCAGTGTTAGAAGGCATGACTTGGAATATTGTTTGCCAATAGGGAAACAAATCCAGTACAATTTACCCATAAGGAAACTGAAAAGGTATATTGTTGAAGTCCCCTAATTTGGTTCTAATGGGAACCAGGTTGTAAATGATCAGAGCATAGCCTGCAGCCTTGATGTCAGTCCTCTTCAACAGAGGCAAGGAGGAATAGAAAACCAAGCCCCTCCTAAAAGCTATACTTGGTGTTGAGCATCTTCCCTGCTAGTTCACTGAATCCTTGCTTCTGCCCAATAGGGTAGCATTATTATCCCATTTCATAGCAGGAATACTGAGACTCGGGGAGGATAAAATGGTAGTGAGGAACCATGCCTGGAATTGAACACCAATCTGGCTATAAATTTCAAAATCTTGAGAAGCTACTATGCTTCTCCCAGGATCTCACTTTGTGAGTGCTCAGCCCAGGCATGCTTAGCAACTCTGCCAGCCCTGGGACACCGAGAGGCTGCTGGGGTCTCCCTGCTAGGTCTGCTACTGCACCTGGACATCAGTGTTTACTTGAAAGTGCTTTCTCCCCTCTTCTGTGCGGTCTGAAGCAGCAAGCCCAATGTCAGATTTGTTCATGCTCAATCTCAGTTTAGATAAACCAGTTAGCAGAGTATATATGATAAAATTCCCTGCCAAGTTATAAACTAAGTAGTCAAACAAACACAAAAATCAAATGAAGATCTAATTAGCTGCATGCATTCACTCTACTTCCTTCCAACTGGTCCAGGATAATCTATAACAAACACCAGGGAAGAGAAACAAACTACTTGCTTTCATGTCTTTTTTTTCCCCCTGCTTCTTAGCGTTTCCCATCTTCCCTTCTCTCTCTCTCTCTCTCTCTCTCTCTCTCTCTCTCTCTCTCCTCTCTCTCTCTCTCTCTCTCTCTCTCTCTTTCTAGGTTTTCCCCTCTTTTCTGTATTTCTTTTTCTTTCCTTCTTTCCTTTCTTCCTTTCTCTTTCTCCTCCTCCCTTCCCTACCTTGCTTTCTTCCTGTTTTCTGTTTACCTTCAGGACCCAAGCAGGAGCTCTAGCATGGAAGACATGTGAGCCTCCCATAAAAGCCGATTCTGAAAGGGAGCCATTAGTTTTTCCGTTCTGACACACACAGGCTAGAGCTGAAAACCATCTCAACACTTTCAGCCATGAAACCAGATATGGATGCTCTTGGGACACAAGGACTGGAGTACGTCTCTGGTCCTCTCCAACTGGGAACCACTTGCTGGCTAAATGCCAACAGGAAGGGGACAAAAGGGCAGGGAGTCGGCTGGTAGCACGCTGGGTCCCAGACCTAAATCCTTCTTTCATTTTTCAGTCCCAGACCCAGTTACAAAAAATAATAAATAAATAAATATCCATTCCCAGCAGAGAGAAGAAAGTGACAAGTGAGCCAGGCTTTAGCTTTTTAATAATGTGAAAATTGAAGCAACTGAGGGAGAGTTATTAATAAATACAGTTCATTCTATGAAAGTATAGAAATTTTTTCTCTGTAACATAGCATAACCATGCAGGTGGAAATGTTGATTCATTTAAAATAAACCTCTGGCTATAACTTTCAGCGATCCAAGGAAACTGTACACGGGAGGAAGAGTGTGAGCTTGGAGTCAAACTCCTTCCATCCCAGAATGAGGAGTGTGACCCTGGGCAGGTCATTTGCCTTCTTAACCCTAGCTTCCCACCTGTCTCTTCACCAGTAAAATGGGGCCAATAAATAAGCAAACAAACCAATAAATAGACCTCTCTCCAAACAATTTTCTTGGAGCATATGAAATGAACACTGTTAAATCTCAGCTATGAATGTGTGCAGGACTGGAAACTAACAATTCTCTAGAACTCTTACTTTGTGGTCAGAATCAAGTCCCTTCACTTCTCCAGACCTCCATTGCCTGTCTTCAAAACCAAATCACAGTCCTGAGGATGCAAAATGGTACAGCCATTCCGGAAAACAGTTTAGCATTTTTAATCAAGTTAATGATGCCCTTCAACTGTAACTCACCAATCCTACTACTAGGTATTTTCTCTAGAAAAATGAAAACTTAGGTTCAGGCAAACACCTATACACCAATGTGTATAGTTGGTCTCTTTGGAATCACCAAAAACTGGAAAGAATGCATGTGTCTTTCAGTGGGTGCCTGGATAGACAAACCCTGGCTTATTCATACCATGGAACATGGCTCAGCAATAAAGGAATGACTTTTTGATATACACAACAACTTGGATGAATTTCAAAGGCATTAGGCTGAGTGCAAGAAATCCAACTCAAAGAATGTGTACCGTATGAGTCCATCGATCTGCTGTTCTCCATTTAGAGAAACACAGAACTACAGTGGGAGAGCACAGGTCAGTGATGGCTCGGGGTGAAGAGTGCAGGGACAGCGTGACTGTAGATAGGCGACAGGAGAGAGTCTGCAGGGTAATAACTATTCTACATCCTGATTGTGGTGGCCATTACATAAATCTCTGCTTGTGTTAAAATTCCTATAACCATATGCCAAAAAAAGAGGGCATTTTACTCTGTCGTCTAGAAAATAAATAATAAATTGAGAGGGAAGAATAAAAATAAATTACTCTTATTTATCCATAACTTCTTGGTTCACAAAGTGCTTTCACTTGATTCTCACAGCTCAGAAATCATAACTGACAGATACAAAATGACTTGCCTGGCAAGTGCTGATGTAATGCTTGAATCCCATCCTTCCAATTTCAGCACACCTCACTAGGTGATACTGGAAGTCCTTTCCTTCTCTCAGAGACTATGCACTATCGAAGAAGCAGTTATATACTGCCTATTGTTTGTCTTCTTTTGTTTTGTTTTTTTCCAAGTTCCTATGTCAACCTGCTCATGCTCCTGGGAACGTTTATTTTTTCATAGAGAAAAAATAAAATAGGCCAGCACACAACTTCATAAAATGACACATGAGTGGAAAGCACTTTTTTGACCGTCTCTTTGAATGAATGATTAGAAAAATAAGTTGTGGTAAACTGTAAAGTCTTCACGCATGTATTCATTCATTCAACACATCTTTACTCAGCCACATCATCTGGTGCCGTGACTTGGCACCAGCCATTTCTTTTGCAGTAGAAATTCTCCCTACACCCCTTTCTGGCTAACACTTACTCATCCTTCGGATGTTGGCTGAAACTTCACTTTCCTGGTGGTTTCCTTATCCTTCTACTAGCTTGCTTCACTATTTTCCTAGGACTAGATAGAGCATCCTACATGGTGTTCCGCATAGATGCTGAGGATTTCAGTACAACATGGTGGCTATCTCCCCCCCTACACTGTGAGCATTAAAAAGGGAGGGACCAGGTGGAAAAGACCTGACACAAGACTCTCCACAATCAAGAGACCTTCATTCATCCAGTGGTCAGGTTTTTACATGGCCCTTCTCTGTGTCAGGCAGTGTTCTCTTGTGGAGAAAAACGCACAGCACATGTCTACATGGATCTTAAAAGTGAGAGACTATGAAGAAAGAAATTATACACATCGCCACCCTTATAGATCAAGGAAGAAAAATAAAAGCAGGCAGGAGGACGGAGTGTAATGGGTTCTTGAAGAAGAAACATTTGAGCACAGATGGGAACGAAGCACCATTCTTCATTCAGTGTTTACCCAACGAGAATTTCCTGTGAATCTAGTATTTCATTTATTTTTTCCCAATCTTCCAGGCCTTACATCCTTTCCCAGCCCTCATGGATCAGTAAGCATGGGCCCATCTGCTAATGTTGGCACATTGGGCCCTGGTCCCCATGGTGACTGGAGCCATTGGGATGCCATTGGCCCAGATTGGGGACACGTCTCTTTCTCCATAGCCTCTGACAACCTGAGCAAACTTCTCCTGGGCAGGGGTGCTGGGAGTAATTTTGTTTGGAATCTGGGTTGGTGTTTAGATTTTAAACTAGTAACCTGCCAGTCTCCGGCCATTTGAGAACTTGGCTTCCTTTGACTCATAAAGTATCCTTTATGCCTTGGAGGTGACATAAAATATCATTCCATCTTTTCCCTGAAATACTCCCGACTGGTGCATGAAATGGGCCTTTATGGTACATCAAAGGCCCATAACTGTATCCTTTCCTAGACCTTTGATATTTTACTATTTGGCCAATGAAGGTATTATCTCTTTAATCCACAGAGCACTTATTTATTTTGTTAGTTATATCTTTGTTGTTACTTCAACGATGAGAGTCCTGCTAGGCAAGGAGGCGCCCAGCCTTTTGGTAGCTCTAGAGTTGGACTTTTTCTAACTTTTATCTCCAAAAGTGAAAGAATTCAGTGTTTGAACATTTTTTTGGTCTAGGTCTCCTAAGGGAAATGTCAGACAGCATCCCCCTTAACAAGTACCTATAAAATATGCTTCTCATAAGCCCACTAAGTTCCTTCAGTGGGCTTCCATGGGCTATCTGAATCTTGAGGAATTGATGTTTAGCTTTAAACAGGAGTCAAAACTTTATTATTGTTGGAAATGTGCTGTTCATGTTCAGTGAGGAGATGTTGCATACCTACTGTGTGTCTCCCTTTAAGTTAGAAACCTAAGAGCCATCTGAAATCCCTTGCCCATTTTTTTTTAATATATGCAAGAAGTACTTATTGAGGTTCTATGGCTCATCCAACACTGGGAAGGGCCTTGGGGACACTTTGTATAAGACAGCCTGCCCTCAAAACCCTTCAGTTATGTTCCTCTCTCTCTTAAACTCCTCTTCACTTTTTACCCTCTGCCTTCCCAAATAATTCTCACATTCACCCCTTTCTCACTGTACTTTCTACCTCTGCCTTAGATCAGGATCTGACCATTTTCCAACTGACTTCCTGCCACCATCGCTTAATAGAACTATTGACCATCAGCTTCACCCCTGTGACCCACCCCGGATACAGCTACAGTCATTCACCTAAAACTTAAATCCGATTTTATCAGTGCTCAGCTCCAAACCTCTCAAGGTCAAATGCCTTCAAGGTCTGGGCAATGAATAAAAATAAGTGAAGTAGCAGGATAAAGTCAGGGCCAGGAAGACCATAGAAAGTAGAATTGGAGAGGGCATGCCCCACTGAAAATGAGAGCCCCACATCAATCCAAGTAAAAGCGTCTTCAAGCTGAGCCCCAGGCCACCAGCCTGCACCTCTGACTCTCACTGAATTCCTACTCCTGTCTGCAGCCTCTCACCGGCGCCGCCTCATGAACTGGCCCAATGAACTTTCTAGCCTTGTTTCTCACCCTGACCATCCGCCACCTGCTTCCCCTTCTAATCTGTGCTTAGCTATATTAAATTTCTTGCTTTCATTTCCCAAAAACCATTATGCCTGTGTGTATCTGTTCATGGTGTTATGTTTCCTGAAAATGACTCCAGTTTCTTGCAGAACACAGAGTTCTGTTTCATCTTTCTTTTTTTTAATCTTTTTTTTATTGTTACTTAAACTTTTTTCCAGTGTTCCAAGATTTATTCCCCATTCCCCACACCCAGTGCTCCATGCAATAGGTGCCCCCAGTACCCACCACCAGGCTCTCCCATCCCCCCACCCCCCTCCCTCCAAGTCCCTCAGTTTGTTTCTGTGTCCAAAGTCTCTGTTGTTTCGTTTCTCTCCCTGGATTGCTCTACTTCCCATTTACTTTCCTTCTCCCACTGTCCTCCAGGTTACCTCTCATGCACCACAAGTAAGTGAAACCATGTGATACTTGATTTTCTCTACTTGGCTTATTTCACTCAGCATAATCTCTTCCATTCCAGTCCATATTGCTACAAAAGTTGGATATTCATCCTTTCTGATGGAGGCATAGTATTCCATTGTATATATGTACCACATCTTCTTTATCCGTTCATCTGTTGAGGGACACCTTGGCTCTTTCCACAGTTTGGCGATTGTAGTCATTGCTGTGATGAACATTGGGGTACATATGGCCCTTCTTTTCACTACCTCTGTATCTTTGGGGTAAATTCCCAGTAGTGCAATTGCAGGGTCATAGGGTAGCTCTATTTTTAATTTTTTAAGGAATCTCCACACTGTTTTCCAAAGCGGCTGCACCTGTTTCATCTTTCAAAATTTACTCTCTACTATCCCCTCCTCTGACTCTAGAAAGAACTGATCTTTCCCTCTCTGTCTTACCTCTTTGCCTTGTTGGTCTGTGGGTGGAGAAGAGCGGTGTGGTGTCAGAGAGCTCCCTGTGGCTGACATTGGGCAATATCTGTGGTCTGGGTACCTCACACTGAGCAAATGCTTCAGTGAAAGTGTGACAAACTGAATTATCAGCTTCAGTGTTAGGTAATTACACATTTTTTATTTAATTTTTATAAGAGGCAGTTTGAGGGGTATGTGTTATTACATCCGTTCTCTAAATGAGGAAAACAAGATTAAGCAGAGCCTAAGTTTACACAGTAAGTGAGTAGTAGAACCTGGCTCTGCCCCCCAGGTCTTTGAATACAGAAGCCAGCCTATTTCCAATAATGTGGCCCACCCAGTTCTCAAACTGAATGCAAATCTACCAGTGGAAAGTTCTAGAAGTATCTGTTGTGTCTGCGAAAAGGCCAAATGTGGTAACATCATTGATGGGAGAAGATGAAATAGATGAAGATGAAAATGCACAGAAAGACCCAGAAAAACCAGACCTGGGGCTTTCCTTAAGCCCCATGTCACAGACCATCACACTACAAAAAGTCTTTACTATTATGCTGGTGTCCTGGCTTCTGGGCCTAGTCCTGCTACTAACATGCTAGGTGACTATAGGTGAGTCAGTTTCCTTCTCTGAGACTATAATTCTTCACCATGAAGTGTGGGGGTCAGACTCCCTGGCAATTCTTGCTGTATCTTTCTAATGTAATGTCACTAATGCCTGGAGTGAAATTGTTCCCAGGTCTGCCATTCCTGAATGAGGCCCCACCCACTGCCTCACCACCCATGGTCTTTCTTTACATTTCTCTTTAGAGAAACTAGAAACTGGAAAGCGAGGCACAGGTATAGCAGCTGTGAGCAAAGATGACTCAAATTCCTCACATCTCTGGGCAGCTTTCCTGAATGAACAGGCCAGTCCAATGTGTTGCCTCACACAATAAAGGACTTCGTTTCCCCGTTATCTTTTTTTTGTTTCTTTTTTTTTTTTTAAGATTTTATTTATTTATTTGAGAGATAGAGAGCAGGAGCAGGGGGGAGAAAGCAGAGGAAGATGGAGAAAGAGTCTCCTTGCTGAGCAGGAAGGCTGATATGGGGCCCGATCCCAGGACCCTGAGATCATGACCTGAGCTGAAGGCAGATGCCTAACTGACTGAGCCACCCAGCTGCCTCTCCCATCATCTTTGTTTATATTTTAAAATACAGGACTAAGGAATTCACTGATACTCAAAGGAGGTTAATGTCATTTTTTTAAATATCATGTCCATTCTTAAATGTATTTGACTTTTGTCCCTTCCTCCTTGAAAAAAGCAAAAGAGAGGAAGAAATACTTTGAATGAAAAATTTACTGACCATTTATTCAGGAATAATTTACTGGTCTTTCAGTGATTTCTGGGTTTTACTATGTCCTCTCCTCTCAAATCATACCCCACTCTGAAGACCAGAGACTGCAGGTGGGGAGATTCATGAGGAAACTAATGTAGTCCATCAGGCCTTCATCAGCCTTTGCCTGGACTCTAACAGTGTGGGGAAATTCAGAGAAGGGAATAAATGTGAGAAGTAATTCAGAAGCAGAATCTATGGGACTCAGCTCACCATTGGACATGGAAGGTGAGACCAAGGACGAATACTCTAGGATAACCCTCCACTCTGGTTTGGGTGGCGGGTAGATAGACGATAGCACCATTTCCATGGAGAAGAGATTTAGAAAGAAGGGTACATTTGGGAAGCAGAGGTGATGAGTTTGGCTTTGGACACGCTGGATTTGAGGTAAAGCATCCAAACGTAGATGTTGGGAATACTAAGGAAACAGTTGGATCTACTAAGTTTAATGCCATTTTGATAGACTGTATTACTACCAGAATCTGTGCTGTTCCTTCCTCTAGGGCCCTTTTTTATTGGACCCATCCTTGAGGAGAACCATGATTCCCATTGCACTGGCGTGGACTTGTCCATGTGACTTGATTGCCCAACAAAATGTAAAAAAAATGATGTGCTCTTTCTAAGTAAAAACGTTAATAAGCAAACAAAGTTGGGCCTTGTTTCTTTCCTCTCAGCCGTGATGCTGGCATGTCCCAGGGAGGCGCTGGTCCTTCTACTTTGATCTGGGAAAAAAGGAGACCTGGATCAGAGCCACGGCCAGTCCAGGAGAGCAAGAAATCAACCTTCGTCGTTGTCAGCCATTAACATTTGAGAGTCCATCGTGATGGCAGCCAAGCCTAACCTAAACCCATTTACGGAGGGAGACGCTGAGACCCAGGAGTGTAAATTAGAAAAGGGAGAGGAAAAGAGATTATTTCCAGGCTTTCAAATCTTAATATGTGTTTTTCTCCTCTCCATGCAGAAATTCTCATGTCAACAGCATTTGTGTTCCTTGAAGTTAGTATGTTAGAGCTGAATACCTTTAGTAGCAAGGCCCAGTTTCCTTTTTCTTTTTTTTTTAATACATAACTGAAACATTATTTTCTTTTCCTCTGCAGAGATTTCATCTGCATCCTGTTTTATTTCTCTCCATTTAAAGGTTCCTGCCTAGCATCAGGCCCATTAATGTAAGATTTCTTTCCCACCACTTTCCCTCTCAGCTCCATAATACTGACTTTATGCACAAAAATTTTGTTTGGGGATAAGGCCAGGTGTGGGACATGTTAAGACAAAAGCCATTTAAAAATCCGTGTAAAGTGGGGGAAAGGCCACATGACCTAAAAGATGGGAGTTTAACTCCCACCTGGGCTGCAAAATGGCTGTATGACCAGGTAACTTCACCTCTCTGGGCTTCAGTTCCCTTATCTGTCACAGAGGAATAACATGTGCCTCTTTCTAAGGTTTATTTGAAGATAAATGAAGCATCTATTTGTAGATGTCTTTGAAAGCCTGGATGTTGAAAGAGTAAATGTGTGGAGGTAGGCGACTCAGAGGATCAAGTATTGCCAAGCGACCTTGGATGAGCAGTCCCTTGGCATGGATTAAAATCCCAGTTGCCTGTGAAAGCATTTGTACCATGCCAGGCCAGTAGGCAGAAGCTTGGATGGAAGAAAAAGATTTTGGAAAGTGCATCCAGCATTTGAGTTTTCCAAAGAGCAGGTTTTCTGGCCCAGTTTTCCAGGGGGCGCGGTTTCCTGGTCTGTTCTGGTGTGACAATGGTGGTGGTCATGGTGGTGGTCGACCAGACTCTCACAATAATGCAATTGTAGCCCCCTGCTGGGAGCCCTGTGTCTATGAGAAACTGAGTCTCAGAGAGGTTAAAATGTACGAAGTGAAATCCCACCATAAGTTATTTGAAGTTATTGAAGGCTGAGGGTGGGAGGAGGGGGCAAAGTGAGGGCAAAGAGGCCAGGAGGAGGGAAGCCATTGTCCAGAGGAAAACTGTTAGAGGCTGGACCACACAGAAAACCGGGGGGTACACTGGAAATACCATGCAGATAGGCCATTCACCCAAGGTCATGTGGCAAATTAGTGAAAAAACAGGTCTGGACCCCGGCCCTGGGAGCCCAGGGCCCTTTCTCTTCTTTCATGTTCTTGTCTAATGTAAAGTGTTCTCCATGAGGTCAATGGAAATTGACATGGAACCAAACCTTGACTCTTGAAAAAAAATTTTAAAAGAAGCACATTGATAAAGGGACTCAGAAAACTACCACGCACAGAGGCTCCACAACATCGAGCAACGTTACTGGGGGCAGGGCTTGCGCCCTGCGGTTTTCCCTTTTGGCCTCTCCCACCCACGCTGCCCTGGGCAAAAGGAACACCGAGGACAGACCAAGAGAGTTAGAGGAATTTCATTCGTGGGAAAGGGATATGTGTATATGTACATACACCTATACATAGTCTTCATAACCTATGCAAAACAAAAGAAAACAAAAGCTTTTTACACATTTGAGATTATTCATTGAGAACAGGAATTGGCAAATGTTTTCTAAAAAAGGCCAAACAGCGAAACTCCAGACTCTGTTGAAACTATTCAGTTCTTCCGCCACATGGCAAAAGTAGCCACAAGGAATACTTCAATGGAGTGTCTGTGTTTCAGCAAAACCGTATTTAGAAAAACCAGGGGTGGCCTGGAGTTGGCCAGGAGCATAGAGAGCAGGCCCCACTTTAGAATCAAGTTGTCCACCAGTGCATTGTCTGAAAGGGGGAGATATCAGAGCCAACACCGGGGCTATGATCAGCATTCAGTAATCATGTTGACACAGTGGTTCAACATTTTAACAGCTCTAATGTGGCCATTGACGCACCGTGGTAGAGCCATTCAAACAAAGCACTGAGAATCGCAGCACTATATTGAGCATCTGCTACCTGCCAGACACTGCTGTAAGAAATTTACATGAAATAACTCCATTAACCATCCAACTGTACCTATGAAGGGGGTACTGTTATGTGTCCCCATCTTTCAAGATGCTTTTACTGTGCTTGCATACTTCCTGGAACATATACGTGGGTAGAGGAAAGGAGAGTCGTGCAGGTCTCAGGGTGCTCACAGTAAAGATGCTCAGCTAACTCCAGACCTTTGCCAATTTGGGGGCTCATTCCTGGTCTCCTGTCCTCCAGTCCTCTTAGAGCAGATGCTTCAGGGAGGATGTGGCTATCAAATTCCAGTAATTTCCAACAGTTAAAGGATTCAAAATTTCCAAAGCTGAATTTCATTCTTACTTAGTTTCTATCCCACTAGGATAGGCTTCCTAAAGGCACAGGCTTCCTGTAGACTGAGTGAGACACAGGAATGTTTATTCTTAATCCAGATCTATTTTTCATCATAAATAGTCTCTCTGAATGGCCCAGAGGGAGCTTAGTCAGGAAGACTGTGTTCTATGCTGGCCCTGGCACTCTCACTGGGTGACTGACTCTGAGCCTGTCACTCAACCTCTCTGGGTCTTGGTTTCCTTCTCTGTTCAATGGGAACATGAAGAAAAATGACATCCAAGCTATTTCTCAGCTCTAGAATTTTGTCCGTGTTCAAAAACCAGGGAGGGGGCAGAACTGAAATTCGAGAAAATGGGATTCTAGTCTATGTTCTGCCACTATTTCTATAACCTTAAACAAGTCCTGGGCCTCCTTTTCCTAAAAGGTAAAAGGATAATTATTGCTGATTGTTAAATAAACCAACTGCTCACAAGGCACTAATCTAAGCCTTTTACATGAGTTTAGGCATTTGAGTCCTTAAGGCCCTACAAGGTAAACTTGTTATCATCAAACCTATTTACAGGTACAGAGAGGTTAAGAAACATGGCCCAGAAATGGACCCTCAACTCTACGGCCAGCTATTTTTTGATAAATCAGGAAAGAATATCCAATGTGAAAAAGAAAGTCTCTTCAACAAATGGTGTTGGGAAAATTGGACAACCACATGCAGAAGAACAAAGCCGGACCATTTTCTTATACCAGACACAGAGATGAACTCAAAATGGATGAGAGACATAAGTGTGAGATAGGAATCCATCTAATTCCTTAGAGGACAATACAGGCAACAAGTTCTTTCACCTTGGCCACAGCAATTTCTTGCTAGACACATCTCTAAAGGCCAGGGAAACAAAAGCAAGATGAACTATTGGGATTTCATCAAGACCAAAAGGTTTTGTGCTGCAAAGGAAACAGTCAATAAAACCAAAAGACAACCTATAAAAGGGAAGAAGATATTTGCAAATGTCTTATTAGATATTGGGCTAGTATCCAAAACCTATAAAAAACTTATCAAACTCAAAACCCAAAAAACAAACAATCCAGTCAAGAATTGGGCAGAAGACATGAACAAACATTTCTCCAAAGAAGACATACAAATGGCCACCAGACCCATGAAAAAAATGGTCCACATCACTTGGCTGCAGGGAAATACAGATCAAAACTACACTGAGATACCACCTCATGCAGGTCAGAATGGCTTAAATTAATTCAGAAAACAACCAATATTAGTGAGAATGTGAAAAGGGGGAAACCTTTTAACTGTCGGTTGGAATGCAAGCTGGTGCAGCCACTATGGAAAACAGTATGGAGATTCCTCAGGATGCTAAAAATAGAGCGACCCTATGACCCAGCAATTGCACTACTTGGTATTTACCCAAAGGATAGAAACTACTAGGAATTTACCGAAAGAATATAAACATTGAGATCAGAAGGGGCACCTGCTCCCCAGAGTTTATAGCAGCAATGTCCACAATAGCCAAACTATGCAAAAAGTTGAGATGTCCATCGACAGATGAATGGATAAATATGTGGTATAGATAGACAATGAAATATTACTCAACCATCAAAGAGGATTAAATCTTACATTTACAATGACATGGAGAGAATTGGAGGTTAGTATGCTGAGTGAAATAAATCAATCAGAGAAGCACAAATATCATGTGGTTTAACTCATATGTGGAATTTAAGAAACAAAACAGGAGGGCACCTGGGTGGCTCAGTGGGTTAAAGCCTCTGCCTTCAGCTCAAGTCATGATCTCAGGATCCTGGGATCGAGGCCCGCATCAGGCTCTCTGCTCAGCAGGGAGCCTGCTTCCTCCTCTCTCTGCCTGCTTCTCTGCCTAGTTGTGATCTCTCTCTGTCAAATAAATAAATAAAATCTTAAAAAAAAAGAAAAGCAGGATAATTGGGGGAAGTAGTGAAAAATAAAGTAAGATGAAATTAGAGAGGGAGATAAACCATGAGAGACTCTTAACCATAGGAAACAAACTGAAGTTTGCTGGAGAGGAGAGGTGGAGGGATGGGGTAACTGGGTGATGGGCATTAAGGAGGGCATGTGATGTAATGAGCACAGGGTGTTATATACAACTGATGAATCACTGAACCCTATCTCTGAAACTAATGACACACTACATGTTAACTAATCGAATTTAAATAAGTTTTTTAAAAAACAAACATGAAGGGGCACCTGGGTGGCTCAGTCACTAAGTGTCTGCCTTCAGCTCGAGGATCCAGCCCTGCATCGGGATCCCTGGTCGGTGGGAGGCCTGCTTCTCCCTCTCTCACTCCCCCTGCTTGTGTTCCCTCTCTGGCTGTGTTTCTCTCTGTCAAATAAATAAAATCTTTTAAGGAAAAAAAGAAAAAAAAAAGAAAGAAAGAAAGAAAGAAACATGCCGCAAAACCACACAGCTAGAAGCAGATAGAGCCGGATTTGAACCCAGGCCATCTGGCCCTAGAGTCCATACATTTAAGCATGACATTTAGAATGTCCCTGAAAGAACTGAGTCAGACAATCTCTAAAGACTTTCCTGGCTTCAACATCCAACGGGGCTATGATTCGAAATCATCTCGCACCATTTTTGCCTTTTTCTCCCCCCGCACACCACTCTACCCTCTGCCCTCTCAGCTCCTACGCACCTCCGCCCGCTCCAACATCCTGTATGTGGTTGTGCCGACTCTCTCTGTGGCTGGAGAGGAAGACATAGCCAACTCTGCTCTCCTCTGCTTCACAGAAGCTCAAGGCTTGGGTGAGAGGCAGGCCAGTTCATCTCCCCCGGGAACAGCCCCAGGGCCAGCCCTTCCCTTTGCCACCTGAGCCTTATTAATGGAAAATAACAGTTGCAGCTTCCGGAGATCTGAACCGGTCTGTCTGCGAGAGAGTCTGCTCCTTCATCCCAGCTTCAGGCCCAGATTTTTAACAAGGATGTTCCATGTTTATTTTTTTAATTTTTTTATAATAATTTTTTATTTTATTTTTTCAGTGTTCCAAGACTCATTGTTTATGCCCCACACCCAGTGCTCCAGGCAATCTGTGCCCTCAGTGCCCACCCCCAGGCTCGCCCATCCCCTCCTCCCTTCCAAAACCCTGTTTGTTTCTCAGAGTCCACAGTCTATCATGCTTTGTCTCCCCTTCTCATCTGCATTCCATGTCTATTAAGCTAACCATTTTTGGCCACCTACTGATGGCTAGGAGCCAAGATAAACAGGAGTGAAAGCAGATATAGTCTCTGCCCTCATGGGGCTCACAGTTTTCAGGGGGAGAAACGACACCCGGAGTCTGAAGTGTGGGTGCGTGTTGGAGCAGCGAGAGCTGAGAACAGAGCAGGGTGGCCGTGAGCGGTAGCTAGTCCAAGGCATAGGGAGCAAAAATCCAGACCAGAGGGGAAAATGTGGCATACTCAGGGGTAGGAGTTCTCTTCCCTGGGTGCCCGGAGCCTCACAAAATTCACCTCGCATCATCCTCAGGGCAATCCCGAAGGTCTGTGTTATTGTCCTTACTTCACAGCTCACGAATGGGAGCCTGAGAAGACAGAGGCACTGTGGGCTGCCCAGGGGAGCTGCGTGGGGTGGAGTGGGGTTTGATCCCAGGGAACCCCAAGCCCAGGCTCTCTGCTTCGAGCAGGACTGCCTCCTCTCTGCATTTGCTTTGGAGAAAAGGCAGACTAAGAACTACAGACTAGTGTTACTCAACGTAGGTCCAGGGGCCAGGGCTAAGCCCCAAAATACTGAACAAACACTTACAAACTTTTAGACCGATTTGCACAGTAGTTGTTATATGTCTGTTGAATTTAATAATAAAAAAAATCAGGTTTGTAGTTTATATATTTTTTCCACTGTACTTCTCCATTAGTAAATTTTTAATGAATTTTATGAAAGTATTGGTCCGTGACAGATGGAAAATTTTAAAAACCAGTTTTGAGACCATCAGAGGAGAGCCTCCTATTAAAAATCAAATCTTGGGGCACCTGGGTGGCAAAGTCCATTAAATGTCTGTCTTTTGCTCAGGTCACAATTCCAGGGTCCTGATATGTCTTCTGCTCAGGTCATGATTTCATGGTCCTGGGATGGAGCCCTTCCTTGCAGGGAGCCTGCTTCTCCCTCTCCTCCGCACTAGTGCTTTTCTTCTCTCTCTCTCTCTCTCAAATAAATAACTTTAAAAAATCAAATCCCCATTTGGTGGTATGGGGAGCAGGTAGTGGTAGAGGGAGACAAGGGGAGGGGAAAGAAAGTCAAGATTGTGCACTTGGCTCCCTTTTTATTGTTTTCATTATTTTATGAAGGAGATTAGAAAAGACCGATGAAGGCAATTGTTTTCTTTAACTTTAAAGAAGATAAAAGACTCAGATCTCTTTTAGAGAGCACTAAGGATAGGGACTCTGTCTGCCTTCTGGTGCTCAGGACGGACCGCAGCAACCCAGACCCCATGGAAAGTGCTCTGTGATGCCCCAGCCCAACCATCAGCCCTGGCCAATATGAAATAGCACACTGATTATTTCTTTACCAAATGCCATCCCTCCTTCTTATGCTGCCTCCACCAACTAGAAAGGTCTTCTACCCCTGCCAGGGTTTGGAATCTTCTAGTTTCCAAAGGGAGAGTCCTGAATTTATTACTGCTACTACAACTACTGTTGTTTTAAATGTGGAGAAATTGAGGCCCCACGATGCAGTGTGAACTGCTCAGCATGTAAGACCCAGGTCTCTGGACTCTAAAGTCCAGGATCCCTTCCACTTGCGTTATAGCTCCTGCCCTGACTCACCTCTCCTTTGCCTGTTAAATGTCTGTGTCACTAAGAATCCTAGCATCCTGGCTGTGAATTCATTTTTCACTCTGAAGTTCCTGGGGCAGGTAATTTTATTTCCATTTTGCCCTGAGGGAAGGAATTCATGGAGCAAGTGGCACGCACTTCAAAGAAAGTGGCGAGATGAAAATACACCCACCCACCTCCCTCTCTCCCTCCATCGTCCTGCCCAGCCATTTCTCATCTTGTCTTACAGCTTAAACCAAAGAGGCATCTATATGAGAGAAGGAACCTTGGCTGGTAGTGTTTGAGCTAAGTGCAGCCAGGGCGACGGCTGCCCCGGACTCCGAGGCCATTGTCCGAGCACTCACAGTGACCACTGCTGGATTTGGCTTGCAGGATTGTTATATAAAGCTAGGCAGGTGGGTTGTATTTTGCTCCTGCCCCAGTGAAATCCCTGACTCAGCCCCATACAAGCGGTTTTCTCCTTTCAAACAAGAATTTCAGGGTTTCCTTTGCCCAAATCTGGGCCTCCAAGTTCCTCCTGCATCATCCCTGCCAACAATTTTGCACCTGAAAATTTCCATTTCTCCTTCCTTAAATGGCTCACCGCAGTGTCGCAGGGATAACCTCTCATTATGGCAGAAGCTTTGATGCTTTGCCAACAGAGAGTGCCAGAAGCACCCAGATTTTCCAAACATCTGGCCAAATTCAACAATCATTATTTTGTTTGCTAATTTTAAAATTGATTTCTCTCTCTCTCTCACTCTCTCTCTCTCTCTCTCTCTCTCTCTCACACACACACACACACACACACATACACACTTCTGTGCTTCAAAGCTCTCCTCTTTAAAAGGAGGAGCACACTTCTGTGCTTCAAAGCTCTCCATAGAAGGAAAAGCAGAAATTCCTGTCTTAGTAATATGGATCAACCAGACTTGGGAACCAATCCCATTTCTGCCACTTTGTAGCTATGTGTCCCTGACCAGTTAACTGAACGGTTCTGGGTCTGATTTTGATAATGGTACCAACCTTATGACCTGCTCTAAAGAAGAATAAAAACCATCCCTGCAAAACATAGCATGGACTTAATGTATCTAACATCTATCACATATTTATTGTAATTATTAATATGATAATTAATGATATGCTATGGGATGTAATATGCCATATGGGATATACGATATGGCTATGATAATCATTTTAGGCCACAGAGCATAAACTCCATAAGGGTAAGAACCTCAAGTATCTTCTTGCTTCCTATCTCCATTGCCTAAAACAATGTCTGGCTCAAGAGGGCACTCAACAAATATTTGCTAAGGAGTAAATGATAAATATTGGAAAGAACCTTGAAAGAAGTTCTTCTCTGAATTGAGTTCTTAGAGCTCTACCAAAATATTAGTCATTTTAGTTCATTTTTATAGATTTAACAGGCACTTTTCTGACACGAGTTTTCCAAATGGACATGCATTCATGCCTTTCTATTTTTATTTAGATTCCCCTTTTTTTATAAATTACTCCTGATTTCATCACCTATAGACTTCTCATTTTTCCTATGTTCCTTCTTTCTACTCAGACGTTTTTGATGCATAATATAAAGATATTCATTTCCCAGAGGTTAAGCCACAAAGAAGTCTTCTTTTCCATTTTGGTTGGAATTTTTATCAGTTTGGTGGGGTCATACTGCTGGACATGAGATCATCTGTTCTGTGTACTTTTCTGTATTTTTTAACCTATAAATAATCAGTTGAGTTTGCCCTATTTTTAATGTATCAGCCTGAGAAGCAAAAAATCTTCCAAAACATAAGATCCATTCTAGGGTTATAATAGATGAGGTCTTTATTGATTAAAAAAAACTGGGGAACCCCGGCGGGGACGGGGTAGCTCAGTCAGTTAAGCATCTGACTTGATTTCAGCTGAAGTCATGATCTCAGGATCCTGGGGTTGAGCCCCATGTCCAGCTCTGTACTCAGTGGGGAGTCTGCTTGAGGATTTCTCTCTCTCCCTCTTCCTACACACACACACACACACACACACACACACACACACACACACAGTCTCTAAAATAAATAAATCTTTGTTTAAAAAGTTGGGGAACCCCTGAACAGGTCTAGTGTCCTTATTTAACCAGTCTGTTGGAGAAGGTAATTAATATTCAAAAATGCTCATTGTGTACCTTAATCCAGTTAACCTTCAAGAGTCTACAGAGCTATTTAGGTACCTCAACTGAATGCTGTGAAATAGTAAAATATATATGTTTGGTCATTGCCCCCAGTTCCTGGCACAGAGATTTAAAATCTCTTAGGATTTCCTGAGTAATAAGAGTGTCTTTTGATATTCAGAATGATTCCCTTTATATCACACCTGAGCTTGTGCAGACAAGGGGACTTAAATTGGGCTCTGTGACAATTTCAAGGGAGAAAATGGCTGCATGTTTGATTAGAGGATTGAAACTTTGGCTTCTCTTCCCTACCCTCTGGAGATTGGGTTTAATCACCAATGACCAAGGATTGAAGTCAACCATGCCTATACAGTGAAGCCTTGATGGAAACTCTAGACCAACATACAGCCATGTGGGCAGCTTCTGAGTTGATGAATACTTGGGTGTGCCGGGAGGGTGGTGCAGCCAGAGAAGATACGGAAGCTGTACCCCACCCCCACCCTTGACCTTGCTCTCTGTATTTCTTCCATTGGACTGTTTCTGGGTTGTATCCCTTACACTAAAATGGTAATTGTAAGGAGAGCATTTTTCTGAGTTCTGTGAGTTTGTTTAGTAAAGTATTGGACCTGATGGGGGAAGGGGGAGTGGTGGGGACACCCTGAATTTGTAGCCAAGTTGGAAAGATGTGTAGATAGCCCGAGGACCTGGGACTTGCTACTGGTGTCTAAAGAGAGGTCAGTCTTGTGTGGCAGAGCTCTTAAGCCTGTGGAATCAGACACTAACTCAGGGTGGTTAGTGGAAGAATAAGATGGAGCTCTAGGACACTCAGTCAGTGTGGAAAAGATCCATCTCATCTATTAAATGGGAAAACTGAGGCTCAGAGGAAAAAAAAATACCCACTGTCACATTTCTTTTTTCTCTCCATGTATTTCCTAAGGAAAATGCCTGCCTTAGAGTCAACTGGTAGCCAGTATTCCCCACACCATACTCAATTCTTCCTTATGGAGAAAGAATGATTCATCTAGTAGCTGAGTATTTAGCCTGACTCTCACCAGTCCGTGTTTCTAGACCAGGTGGGGTTAAGAGTTTTGCCCTATAGTCTGCTACTGGAACTAGATGGTTGAGAGGCGATGGTTGCAGACCTATGGTTGAGGGGCAGTGAAGGTCATGTGAGAATTTGCCCATTCCCCGTAGACTCACACTTTCTCGAATATGTCATCCAAAGTCCTGTTTGTGGAAAAAATAATAGAAAGTCAATTTGGCCTCAGTTCCAAAAGCCCTGCCGTTCAAGGCAACACTACCCCAATGAAGCCTCAAGTTCTACCTTCATCCCTATCTTTTGTGTTTGTTTCTCAATTGGTTCAGAACTTGTAGGGAGAGGAGGGAGTATTATCCCTTTTAAGCCCCTGTCCACGAGGCATTGCTTTCAACTATGATTCCAAAGCCGCTTTCTTTCTCTTATTCCACAGGCCCATAATATTGAGGCAAAAGACTTAGGGAGACAAGAATGAATATATAAATAAACATTTTTTATATTTATAGAGCAGAACATAAATAATATTGTGTAAGAGAAAGAAGATGGTCTCTATATCCTACCCAAACTACCTCATATGGCTTGAAAATTTTATAATATTCCCTGGAAATACTTTTTGTCCAGAAAGAACTCACCATGGGTAGCCAGCACGTGTTTCCATTTGTTGTTTTATATATTTTATATTTGCTTCAATTATATAACCAGCCCTTTTAAAGCCAGGAAGTATGCATAGAAATGTGTGTATAGGATAGTAATTTTTCTTAAGGTATATTTCACTTAAAATAAGATAAAATAAAATAAAACTCACCATGGAGCAAACAAAATGACCCAGTTAAAGATAACACATCTCCTGTGGGTCTTTTCACTGGGGGACTAAAATTTTCAAGGTATCCTTTTGACTGTTTTCCTAAATCATTACCATATTAAAAACAGCTGTTTTGAACAGTTAGGCGTAAAGAGCTAGGGGGAAATACCAGAATATCTTTTTCTCTCCCATATGAGTCTACCCGTTGACCAGCAACAGGTCATCCCTGTTTCCTTGCAGTTTGGAAAAGATGACCTTTAGCTGAAATCTGTTGTTTTGCACAAAGGCATTATTCCTGCCTCACTGGAGTTCAGAAATTTGCCTTTTCTGCCCAGATGTGTTTAATCAGATCACGAAGTCTCTCTCATCAAGGTCACCACTAAAGAAAAAAGGGTCAGAAACCTTCAGTCACTACTTGTATGGCCCAGGCTGCCTCTGGCTAATGTCCAGGTCAATACACCAAGATGGGTATTTTTATCTATGTTTACAAATAAGGAAATAGAATTCAGAGAAGCGAAAGATCCAGGGCATTTCTGAGATCCCAGAACCTGGTGGGTGGAAGGGCTGGAATCTAGATGTGTCTGGCCCCAGAGCCAGGGCTCTGCGCTGAAACAGCATGCTTGGAGAGGGAACCCCAGCCCAGGAAGCCGTCGGGAGCATGCGCGGATCCGGAACCGGGAGCCCACAGCTCTGGGTTTAGTCAACGGTCATGAAATGCACAGGGCATGGAATCCTGTGTTTTGTTTTAAAGTGAAACCATCTGAAGCAGCCCATATCCTTTAAAGAAGCAAGTTTTAGAGAGGAAAAAAAGATCAGAGTGGGTGCAAGGTATTGCTATAGTTGGTGGTTTCCATGTTATCAGCAGGCCAATTAAGAGGAACAGAGATGTGCTCTCTTGGACTTGCGGCCCTCCCTCTAGAAAGCTTCTCGTTGCCCATCATGACAAGGGAGACGATGAGGTGAGAAATCCTATCTGCCTCTCCTTCTGCAGCATAGTGGAGTTGCTGTGGAAAAGCACCAGAAAGTTCTAGAAGACTCGGGGTGGGGTGGAGAGAGGATTGTGCCCCCACCTTCAGCATCTCCTCAGACACGTTTCAGCAGTGGAGTAATTAGACCAAGGAGAATATGCCTCAGGAAGCTCTGTCCCCAGAGGCCCGTCCAGACTTGTTTAAAGACAGCTGCTCTGATCGTTAAAATGAAATAGGACATGTAACCAGATTACGGGGAAATTATTGCTATTAACAGCAATAATTACCCTCTGTTCAAGTAGCTTCCTGAAATAAAAAACATCAAAGCAGCAGTTTTCAATTACTCCACTTAGTACCCCGCTTGAACCCTTTGGGTATGTGTGTGTGACACATCAGAGAGAATGAGTTAGGGTCGGGGAGTGGGGAGAGGGCACAAGTGCGCTCATGTGTGCACACTGTATAGACATCGTGAATTGTGTGAATACTTATTTTCATTGAAACATATGACTTAGGTGAGTAGGTGTAATGTCAGGCTCTGTAGGGGTACTGTGGATATGCACCCAGGGATATTGTGCCTCGTGCCTCACCCTACCCGGGGATATTGTGCCTTGTGCCTGACCCCACAAGAAGCCTAAGTGTGGAGCCAGAGGATGACCTCTAAAGAGACCAGTGTAATAGGCATGTGAATTCATTCTATCCTAAGGAAGTGTGGCTGGCTATAGCAACACAGGGAGTATGCCTCATTCCATCTGGCCAGGAAGAAGGGAGGTAGACTTCCTGGAGGAAGGGGTGCCTATGCCACATCCAGAAGGACATATAGCAGGGAGATGGAAAAGGGAGGAGGCTGATCCAGGTTCAGAGCAGAGGGTCTGGTACAACTAAAAGTCCAGCAGTTTGAAACGGCTGTAATTATCTCAGTCCCTGGAGATGAGGCTACAGGTGGACACAGGTAATAGATGTACAGAACTCCATGGAATACCTGAAGCAGAGGAGGGGTGCTTTAGAAAGAAAACTCTGGTCATAGCGTGAGACCAGTAGAAACCAGACTGGGGAGAGGGAGATCTGTCAGAAGGCTGTTGCAGGAAACCAGGCTAAAAAAGAGACCTCCCCGAGCCTATGGACTACAGGCCTTGGGTAACAGAAGTCCTGAAGAATTAAAAAGTCCTAAGATTTGGTTAGTGGATGGCTACAGGCAAGGTTGATATTCAAAAGTCCCACCAACCAGAACAGCACAGGTGTTGGCCCATCGGGATGGACCCCAGCCAGACATGGTGGGCAGAGCCAAACCGTGCATCCCACTGAAGGCAGCCCCAGACAGGGGTCTCTGCTCTTCCGGCCATGTCACCCTGACGCTGGAGGTGCCTGGAGTGGGGCAAGGGGTGGGAGGCTTGTCCTTGATCAGGATTGCTTCTCTCCTGTGCTGTGCTAGACTGATGGAATTACTGCCCCCCCCCCTTTTTTTGCTCCTCCCTACCCCTTCGGACTTTGGAGTTTCTTTCCTGAGTCCGAATACATTTCAGCAGCCTGTGTGACTCAGTATGGCTAACCGAATCAGGTTGAAGAGATGGCGTGTCCGTTCTGAGCCTAGACCACAGAGGCCCTCCAATGTTTCCTCTTGCTCGTGGTGCATCTGCCATGGCCATAAGGCCGTGTGAAGACCAGTCTGCTGAAGAATAGGGACTTATGGAGCAAGGCAGAGTCACTCCAGTGACCCTGGCTGAGGCGTGCTGGGCCAGCCGACAGCCAGCCAATGCCCAGACGTGCAGACCAGCCCAGGCAAGGTGAGCAGAGCTGCCTCGCGGAACCCCAGCTGGCTCCAGATTGATAAGTGCTTGTAGCTGTTTGTGACAGACCATCATTATGGGGCAGTGGATCACTGGGACAGCTTCCCTTCCCAGTGCTTCTTGTCCCAGCCCTCATACACCTATCTGCTTTGGGGTCAGTGTGTCATCTACTCTCTCATCAGTATTCTTAATGCAAAGGTATCAAAAATATTTAACAGGGAAAATACCTGAAAGTAAATCTGCAGGTGGTTTACAGCCTGAATACTTTCAAGATCCCCACTCCCATCAGGTGGAGAGGAAACCTCTGGAAAATATGAGGGGGCAAGAAATACACAGCTGGGGGATTAACTAGAGCATCTGTGCTCCTTCATTGCCAGAGTACCTGCATCCTTGTTTTTAATCCAATTCATCGGGACTTGAAGGGAGTGGGTGGCTTTCTTTCCATAGCGTGGATGGCTCTGCTCCCTCGTCTGTAAAATGAAGATAATGATGGAACCCCATAGATGTGTTGTGATGCTTGAATTACATAATTCGCATGCCCAGCCCATGGTAGTTAGAGTGATAGTCCTCAGTGGAGTGTATGTTACATAACATACAACATATGCGTAAGATGCATGACTGTCTTTTATCTGCAGGCAGGCAGGGATGCAGTAGAAGGCCTTGGTGGTAGTTCAGTCACCCCTTGGCCTGACCTACACGGTCCAGCTTGATCCAGTCCCTAATGAACCCCACACCTCATCTACTACCCGCCCACCATGTCTTCTATGCTGTAGTGTGCTGAACACATTACATTCTCATGAGCCTCGGTGCCCGGAATATCCTGGCCAACCCCTCTTCCCTCTTCATGCCCATCCTTACCCTGCCTCACTGCTACCCATAGACCAGATCTCAACTAAGGATCATTTTCGTTTATGTGTTCATTCACTCCAAAATTATTTGTTGAGTGTCTACTTAGTGCCTATGTTCATTTGCTAAGTCTGCCATAACAAAGTAGCAGGAACTAGGGGCCTTAAACAACAGTAATCTATCTTTTGCAGTTCTGGAGGCTAGAAGTCCAAGATCAAGGAGTTGATGGGGCCTCTCAGGCCTTAGGCCTCTCAAGTTGGTTCACAGGTGGCCATCTTCACCCTCTGACCTCTCATGGTGTTTCCTCTGTGCTTGTTCCTGTGTGTCCTACTCTTTTCTGCTTACAATGATACCAGTGATACTGGATTAAGTCCTGCCTCTGTGACTTCTAAATTACTAAAGGCCTTAATTACTTTTAAAAGACCCTATCTCCAAATACCTTCCCATTCTGAGATACTAGGGGTTAGTACTTCAATATATGAGTTTGCAGAAGACACGTTCCTAACAGCCCATAACAGCACCAGCATGCAAAGCTTTTCTAACTCCCCATTTTTTCCTCCAAAAGAAAATCATTTCTGAATAGGAAGACATTTCTATGTACTCCCATATATCTCCAATGATTCAGGATTTTCATTATTATACACTTCTCCAGCAAAATGAATTTCATCTCCAGCCAGATTCCAGCCCCATAAGGAAAGGCACAGCATTGGTCTTAGTCGCTATGTTAGGCTTTTCTGATACAATAATGAGAAATATATAGTAGTTGACAATGGATATTTCTTCAGTGAATGAAAGTCCTTGGCTGCCATCTCTGCATGCCAAAACCACATCCTTAATAGAAAACACAGCCTAGAAAAATGTGTGATAACAATCCCTTACATTTAAAGAGCCCCTTACAATTTAAAGAGCCTTTCTATTCCTTATCTTATGGCCCCTCCTAAGGGGCCGCATGGTGTGGGTACCACTGTTTTCATTTGGCGGGAGTCCCTGAGGTCCAGCAAAAATAAGGATCTTCTTGACCAAGTTCTTTCCACAAGCAAGTAGTTCCGATGGACCCAGCCCACCTCAATAAATAACCACAGCTTTTGAAATTACAGTGAAATAAATTAAATTTGTAGTAAAATTTCCTGCTTCCCTTGAGAAACTTGGAGACCCTGGCAGCTGGGGAATCGGAAGCATCAATGTAACCAGCAAAATGGAGCTTGGCCTCCCCGTTACGCTGCACTTTGTGGCATTCCATCTTCCCGGGGTGACATGGACCCGATGCGCGTCCTACGTGTTTCAATGCTGGTCTCACCCTTTCAAGTTTGAGAGGCTGCAAAGGAGTCTAAACTTCAAACAGCAATTTAAGAGCCTTGCCCTTTCAAGTTTAACATTTCTTCAAGAACAAAAAATAGTCCAAATTGTTGCTTTTGGAATTCAGTTATTATTACTCATGTTTTTTTCCTCCAGAAGAAAATCGTCTCACATTTGGGTAATGCCTCTTGGCAGCTCTGGCTGGGAGTAGTCAGCAGGCACCTCCAGGATGCAACATGACGTGGCTGCGGACGGAGGACCAGGGCATGGGAAAGTATGCGTCTTTTTAAAGTGGGCATTCGGAAGCTGGGGAGTCCTCATCAGACAGGCTCAAACCAAAGTCTGGGGTGACTCGTGTGTGAAGGAGTCGTAAAGCAAGGCTAAGACCTTAGCTTTGGGAGGGAGACCAGCTTTCAGATCCTTTCTCCAGCGCTGTATACCATGCGATTTGGAGCAGGTAGTTTATCCTTCCTACATTTCTGATTCATCCTCTATAAAATGGACATTATAGTATGATAGATTTCAAAATATTGTGAGAATGAACAGATAAATGGGTATAAAACCTTTGCCCAGCATCTGGTTCACTAAGTACCAATGTTTTTTGAGAGCTTACCCAGGCTATGCCAGCCCAGGGGGGAAGGTCAAGAAGAGGGGTCTCAGAAATGACTCCAGGCCTGAGTGGAGGTCCCATTCCAGTCCTTGCTCTCCAAACAGGATCCTCCTGGGTGTGGCCCTCCTGGTCCCAAACCAGTCTTCCTCTCCACCTACCCTAGACAGCTGCACTCTGCCAGACTTCCCCTCCCAGTACTCACCCTGTGCCTCTCAAATGTCCATCAAACTTCACTTCTGATCTTCCAGGCCCATGATGGACAGCCCTCCACCCCATCCCACGGCCTCAGCAAGAGACCTTCCAGTCAGTGCAGCTTGATGTACCAACTTGCTCCCCCTTAAAGTGAGTTCCTTTTCTATCCAGTAGTGACGCTTCCTTGCAGGATATGAGGTTGTTGTTCCATTATTTCTCCCTAAAAAGGATCCTGGTCCTGGGATCAGCCTGCTGCCACGGTGTCTCCTAAAAAGCCCCCTGGTTGACCTTGGTCAGTGTACATCTTCATGTGTCCAACGTTTATGCCTGGCCTCTCCCTGACCCCATTTCTGCATCATTTTGGGTTTTCTTGCTCTTAGTAGATAATAATTTTATTCATTTATTTTTAATTCAAGTATAATTAACATAATATCTGGGTTCCGTTCAACTCCTGTTTGACCACTTCATTTACTTAATATGAACATTTACCTAAGACCTACTCTGCTCTGTACGCTGTGTTAGACACATTGATAGCATTTTTGCTTTTGTGTCCGAGATTTTATACTCTGTTGGGAAGAGAAGATCTGTAAAGCAACAATTACAATAAAGTGTGATCCAAGTGCTTAGGTAATAGCACAAGAGAATTCAGTGAGAGTAAAGAAGAGTGGAACTTATCCCAGACTGGGGAGTCATGGATGGCTTCTAGGTGGAGGAGACACAGAATTATGAAGAGTCCTATTGATCTGACTATCTAAATAATGCAGAGAGAGGGGATGCAGGGAGAGAGCATTCCAGACAGAGAAACAGTATGCTCAGAGTAGGGCAATGGAAAGGGAGTGCTGTGTTTGAAGAAGTACACTATTTTCCAGTTGTATGGAGTTCTCCCCATGAAGGCATCATCTGAGAGGCGAGGTTAGACCCTGAGGGGCAACTATACAAGCTAGAAAGTTCCGTGGTGTGATCTTTTGATTTTTCAGTGGAAGAATGATGAGATCAGACCCATGAGGACAAAGACATGGTCCTGGCTCCCTCGGAATCCCACACTGAGAGACCACCCTTCCCCCACCCTCATCTATAGCAGTGCCCCCAGAGAGAAGGGCCAGAGGCAGCAGGGGGTGTGAGGACATGACTGGGGGCTGGGGAAAGAGTAGCTTGCCTTCTACAATGACTTTGCCGTCTCTACTTTTCCTGAGCACAGCAAAGAAAAATAAATCACTCCTCAAATGGCAAGGGCCGGGCTGGCCGCGTGATTGTCTAATTAGGTGTAAGATTACACCACAGGTCTGGTTACTGAACCCACGGGGATCCGATCCAACAGCATCAGACCAGACAAGAATAAGTGAGACCTTGCCCAGAGTGAAAAGGGGAGAGGCAGAACAGCCTGTCACTGCCCCCCTCCTCCCTCTTCAGCTACCAAACTAACAGTCAGATAATGAGGGATTTAAAAGAAGAAAGATAAATGGTCGGCAAAGATTTGACACTCAGTTTCATTTCTGCCCTGGATCTCTGATTACATCCAGATAAGCTAAGAAAGAATCCGGGACGTGGGAGATGACCACAAGCACAGCTCATTCTTCTAATAAACAGGACTGAAAAATAATTGCCTGCTATGGGTCGGACACGGCCCTTTGGAGGGGGAACATGGAAGTGATAAGGACACGGCCCCTTTGCAAGGAGCTCACAGCCTAGTAGGGAAGAATGACTCAAACCTCACAACAGAAATTTCTGTTAGGGTTTATTTTTATTCTTATTGATAGGGTGGGTTTTATGAATCCTCCAGAACATTTAAAAAGTTGTTAGAGGGGAGGTTGGATTTGAACTGCGTCCTAAGAAAATGAAAAGCAGAGAGGAAACTAGTACTTAGCAGTATAGATATGAGAAGTAAGGCATTGTTGGGAATAACAAAGACCTTGTTTCCCTGATTCTAAGAACTCCTGGCTTTTCAGACACACCACTAACCATACCTTCTGAACTGGGAATGAAAATAGGAAGACCTACACATTAATAAACACCCAGTAAAATTATCTACCATAATGGTATATATGTGTCCTCACCCTTATAAACCATTTTCTTATTTTATTTTATTTATTTTTAAAGATTTTATTTATTTATTCGACAGAAAGAAACACAGCTAGAGAGGGAACACAAGCAGGGAGCCTGATGCGGGGCTCTAACCTGGGACTCTGGGATCATGACCTGAGCTGAAAGCAGACGCTCAACAGCTGAGCCACCCAGGCGCCCCCATTTTCTTATCTTATATCACTGTGAGTTTCCTTATGTCTTCTATACATTCAGCATTCATTCTTCTGAGTCATTTTTATACAGGGACTTACACGTAGCATAGAGACTCATAACTTTTGGTAACATGCGCTCTACATCTTGACCTCATTTGCATCTTTATAATTGACAGTATAATTTTTAGAAGCACCTGAGAATAGTAGAATTTTATTTGCATTTCCTATTTGATAATGCCCCTAGATTTCCTCCCCTTAATTGAATTATGAAATACTAAAAATTAATCTTCTCTGAGTTTTATTATCTTACTATATTTCTCAGGGATTCATTCATTTTGTCTCACTCAAAGTGAAATAAAAAGCCTAAATACTACCATAACTATATAATCAATTGGAGACTGGTTTTAAATCTTGCCGCAAAGAAAATTTCAGGTTCAGATGGATGATTTTACAAGTGAATTCTACCAAACTCACAAGGAACAGGTAATTCCAGTATTGTGAAAATGCTATTGGAGAACAAAAAAAGGAATATTCCTCAACTAGTTTTATGAGGTCGGTATGGTCTTGATGCCAAATCCAGACAAATATAGTATAAAAAAAATTAAAATTACAGGCTGTTGTCACTCACAAACATAGAATTAAATATTCTAAACTCCATATTTTCACATTGGTTTCATTGAGGAGTAAAAAAAGTGATGCAATTTGACAATGTTTTATTAATCCCAGGAATGCGAGTTTAGTTTAGCACTTTAAAAAGCTTACAGCATATTTTACTTTATTTAGTAATAAAGAAAAATCTCACATCCTTCTTGTTAGATTTTTTTTAAGCATTCAATAAACTTTGGAAGTTTACGATTAAAAATTTTTACAAAAGTAGGAGTGAAAAGGAACACTTTACTATTAAAGGAGATCTATCAGATTCCATCTACAGTGAAACATACTTAAGAGTAAATGCTGGAAGCATTTCCTTTGAGGCAGGAAAAGGATGATTTCCTCTTCAATATTTGTCTTAGCCAACATAGTAAGTCAGGATAAAGAAATAAAAAGGAGAGTAATAAGACATACTCATAGATGTGGTATATGTCTGTATCAAAAACTGAAAAATATGCAAATGATTATCATTAATAACAAAGATAGTTGGATAAAACGTGAATGTGCAAAAGTCAATCAAATATTTAGATTGAAGATACACTTAGAATAAATAATTTCTTAAAAGATAGTATTTATCCAGTCACAAAATGCATATGCAAATATTTTATATGTCATATCTATCATATAATGACTATACGCTTGAGAAATACAATAAAAACTGAACTAAAATCCCATGGAGAAAATTCTTTTTTTTTTAATTTAAATTTCTTTTATTTTTGCAATGTTCCAAGATTTTGCAATGTCCCATGCCCCACACCCAGCGCTCCATGCAATAGGTGCCCTCAGTACTCAGTCAAAAAAAATAAAGAAACAATAAAAATTTTACTGTGCCCATGGATGGGAAGATACTATCATACTGATATCATTTTCTCAAAAGTAATCTATAGAGTCTAAGTATTTCAACCCAAATCTCAGCAAGACCTTCCCTGTAAAATCTGAAAAGATTTGCCCCCATCTTGAATGAACTTCTGCTCTACCAGAATACTTATGAAACCATTGGACAGTCATGTCATTGTCCAAGGACAGAGAAGCAGATCTATGTGACAGAATTGAGAGCCTTTCCTGAGTGTGTGGAAACTTGGTTCATGCAGAAACAGAACTTCAGATATGGGGGAAAGAGGAGCTACTTAGCAAATGGTACTAGGAATATCGGGGATCCACTATGGGAAAAATGTGAAATGGATACTACCTCACACCATATGTAACAATCTATTCAGGTGGAATCAGTACTTCCACAAAAAAGTAAAAATTTAAAGATTTAAAGGAGACTGTAGAAGAAGGTCTTTATAATTTTGATATAGGGAAAGAGTCCATAACAAGCCAGGAGGCATTAATCTCTCTCTCTCTCTCTCTCTCTCTCTCTCTCTCTCTCTCTCTCTCTCTCACACACACACACACACACACACACACACACACACACACAAAATTGATAATGTGATTACATAAAATTAAAAGCTTCTGTCAAAAGAGCTTGTCAAAAAAGGAAAAACAAGCCATGAACTACTGGAGAAATTTGCCATATAAATAACTTACAGAGCATTATTCTCCAAATACATTAAAGAATTCTCTTAACCAATAAAGAAATAAGTAACCTAATAAACAAACAAGGAGCAAAAGACATGAACAGACCTTTCACATAAAAATAAACAGAGGAACACAAATGGTCTATAAACATATAAAAATGTCCATCCTCGTTAGTGAACAGAAAAATGTTAACTAAAGCCAGAATAACTATTCTGTACTCCCAGATGGGCAAAAACTACAAGTAGTACAATACTGAAAGTTAGCTAGTGCAGAATAATGGGAATTTTCCTATGCTGATGATAGCACACTGGACGTTGGTATGATCACACAGGGAAACAGTCGAGCAGAATCTCTGCACGAGAGAGATACACAGACCCAGGGACCTGGCCATTTCTCTCCCAAGACACAGCCTAGAGCCGTTCTTGAAAGTGTGCAGCAAGAGACACTCTCAAGGCTCCTGACAGCATTGTTGGTAATAGAGAAACAACTTGGCCCCGGTGTGTGTCAACAGAAAATGGATGCATTTGAGTAGGAATTCATGCTATAGGACACCAGGCAGCAGTGAAGAGAAATGAAGCACAACTTCATGCATCCATTGTGGATACATTTCAAAAACATAACACGGAGTGAAAGGAGCAAGTTGCAGAATAACACACAAATTTATGTGCGTTCTGACACCTGTGTTATAAGGCTCCCAATATAGAAATGTTCACGGTGCATGGTTTGGGGGCGTATACAGATGTGATAACAACGAGGAAGACAAATCCTGGGTAATTGAGTATGGTCCTCCTTGGCAGAAAAGAGGGCCACAGCGAAATGGGAGCACACAGGGTGGGGGTGGGGAGCCTTCAGAAGCACTGAGGACCTTTTATTTCTTCAACTGAAGCTGGGTATTTATTTTATTATCCTTTCCATAGATATGTACATGACATGTTCTTATGTGTGAATGAAATGGTCCTAATAAAAAGTACTATGGGAGCACTACACAAAATTTGACTACCGGAATGTATAAGGAAAACAGTCACCTCCAATTCTACTGTCCATAGATGACTATTGCTGGTGTTTCTTATATTCTTTTACTCATTATTTTATATCCTGTTGCTGTATGTTTAAGGAATAAAATAGGAATTGGCCCTTGAATGATAACTTCTTCAAAAACAGGAGATGTTGATAGAATGGATTTAGAGGCTGTGCTCTCTCTCCCCCTCCCTCCCTCCCTCCCTCCCTCTCCCTCCCTCCCTTTCTCCCTTTCTCCCTCCCTCTCCCTGTTTCCCTGCCTCCCTCTCCCTCCCTCCCTCCTCCCCCCAGACACACAGAGGCAAGGACCTCTTTATTGTTACTTAACTTCCCTAACTGGCCACTGCAAATTTAACAATAACTATAAAATGCATCTCAGAAATGTTGAAATGTGAAAAAAATACATCTTCAAATCTAGAAAATATGCTAAGTTATTATAGTTGGAGCAGAAAATAAAGGAGAATAAACATGGCATCAGACACAAGATTGAGCTCATCCTCATCACTTTCCAGACCTGATAGACAACACAAACTGTTGAGGCTTTTTCTTTCCCTAGGAAGCCCACCAATTTCCGACAATGGCTATCAGAACTCAACCACTCAACCCAAAAATTAGAGAAAAAATTGAGAGTGAGTTGACCTTGTTTGACCCAGAGATTTCAGGGAGATTTATGCAGATAAATAAATGCCTTGAAATCCGGCATAATCTGGGTGTCCTGTGACCCAGGAAGGTAATTCGGGGCCAAAGGAAACTGCCCTGTAGACACACTGCTCTATTAAGGTCACAAATGAAAGAAAGGTCAGCGTGGCCCCAGAGGGCAGACCTGGGAAAGAATACTTGCTGTTGACAGATGGTTTTGAAAACATGACGATTCAACACATAATCCCCCAAATAATAGTCTGTTATCTCCAGAACCTGAACAAGGTTTAAAAAATATATGCCCTGCAAATGAAAAATAAATGTGAGCGAGAAGCAAAGAAGGAATGTTGTTGCTAATAAAGTGAGCTTTGGGGTCACATGGACCTTGTCCAATTTCTATGGAACTCAGCGATCACACAGCCTTGAACAAGTGTGCAACCTCTGTGCCTCAGTTTCCCCATCCATGAAAGAAGGAGACAGAGCACCTGGCTGGCAGATACCTGAAATGCTCATCATTGTGCAGGACACACAGCTGGGTGAGAGCTTGCAGAGGCGTAGTGGCTTCAAACAAACAGGAAACAGGTGGGCCGTGCCATAGGGAACATGCAGCCTCTAAGATGTACTAGTATAATTTAGACTGTGTGGCAGCTAGAGAGGGTCCTGTCCCTTTGTGTCTATGCCCAAAAAGAAGTAATCCTTGTAGCCATTTTAACTGTATTTTTTTTAAGATTTTATTTATTTATCTGACAGAGAGAGAGATCACAAGTAGGCAGAAAGGCAGGCAGAGAGAGGAGGAAGCAGGCTCCCCGCTGAGCAGAGAGCCCGATGCGGGCCTTGATCCCAGGACCCTGAGATCATGACCTGAGCCGAAGATAGGACCCTGAGATCATGACCTGAGCCAAAGGCAGAGGCTTCTACCCACTGAGCTACCCAGGCGCCCCCATTTAACTGTATTTTTGCAACTATAGGCATCTATTTTTAGAAACCCTCTCAGCTCTGATTAAATTCAGGTTTCAGAGAAGTGGATTTATAGTTGAACATACTACCTAAAACCTCATAACTGAGAACACTCAGACATTTTGAAAAGAATCAAACATTTTTTACAACCTTGTGAGGGCTGTCTATGAAATCATTGGAAACGTTAATGGAAGCTATGTTAGCTTTCAAACACATTTACTACATTGTTTCCCACATACAAAAATATCAATATCAAAGTGAGATAACAAGAAAAAAAGTTTAGGACTATGCCATTTTCTTTCCTTTCTTCATCATTACACGGAGTTAAAATGCACATACACAGAGAGAACACACAAAATGGGCACTTTCATGCCTCTGGCCTCTTATTCAAGTTGTGGCTTCAATTCACCGTGCCCTTTCCCCTTTTCTACCCCAAAGTGAATTCTTCATTCTTGTTCATTCTCTTTCAGCTTAAATATCTGTTCCCTTGTCATACCTTTCCCAACCTGACCCACCCACTGCTGAAAGAATCAAACATTTCTTTTCTTTGCTACGGAGCTTTTTCCATGTGATTAAAACCTAGCAGTCAGCCGCATTAATGAATAGAAGAATGTTATTTCATTTTGGAGATACATTACCTAAGTGCTCCGTAAATTAGCGTTAAACTCCTGTAGCATCTAGACCCCGAATTAGAATGGCACTCGTGAGATAGAAGCTTCTCTCTTTCTCACTTAACAGTCCAGAGTAAGTATTCCAGGTTAGGGGGCAGCTCGCCTCCGTGTGCTCATTCAAGGATTCAGGGTTGACCTAGGCTCCGGCAACTGCCAAACCTATGTGCCTCCCAAAGCAGCTCGGGTGTCTGTCCTTCTATTGTGGGGAAGGCTTGGAGGAAGAGTAGCCGGGAAGAAGGCATTCCCGGGTGTGACTTGTGCCATTTCTATTTACGCTGCACTGGGTACATTCAGGTGGGAGCCCATAGCTCCTGCCACATTCCCAAGAGAGCAGTGATGGTGTTGTACTCATCTATGTATCTACAATGTCCAGAAGAGCGCTTGGCATACCCCAACTGTCTCACCAACACCAAGGCTATCCCCAAGTACCTATAATGCCAACTCCAAAAGTTTACAATCCCTGCCTTCTTAATTTTCTTCTTAATACTTGCTACCATTCAACACCTACATTTTATTTATTTACTTGGTTTCATCCTCTAGGATGCCCTCCATGAAAGTAAGAATTTTTTGTCTGTTTGTTCCTCCCTTTTATCTTTGGCACCTAGAACAATGCCTGGCATGTAATAAGGGCTCAAGAAATATTTGCCAAGGGAAAGACTAAATGTAGCGAACCTTTTCCTTTGAGGCCTGCAGGTCTGGTGCTCTGAGCGCTTCCCACACTAAACACTCCGGCTGCCTGTGAAAACAGGACGATAAAAGCCCTCTGCATGCTCGGTGCTCCAGAAGACAAGATATTTCAGCACAGAGCTGGGTATTCCAATACTAAGTATGCATTTAACAACTGCAGATAAATAAATCTGCTTACAAAGGGAACAAGGGATGGGAAGAGACTTGAAGAACTTTAAAGCCATGCAAAAAGTTAAGAGTTGTGCTTCAAATTAGTCTTTGCTTTTGTATAGAATGTGGACTTTATTTGGGGCAGCTGGGTGGCTCAGTCGATTAAGCATCTGCCTTTGGCTCTGGTCATTATCTCAGGGTCCTGGGATTGAGCCCCACTTAACAGTGGGGCTGCTTCTCCCTCTGCCCCTCCCCCCTGCAAGTGCGCTTTCTCTCTCCCTCCCTCTCTCTTAAGTACATAAAATCTTTTTTTAAAAAAAAAAAAAGAAGGAAAATGAGCTTTCTTCTTAAAGTCTAATAACAGGCTGAGGAGTGGGTGGCCGATCATAACTCTGGCTCAGAAGCTACAGGCAATCAGCCCCATGGGAGGGGAGGACAGATGCAAACTGATATTAAGAGCTTATTGTAGGGGCGCCTGGGTGGCTCAGTCAGTTAAGCAGCTGCCTTCAGCTCAGGTCATGATCTCAGGGTCCTGGGATGGAGCCCCACGTCGGGCTCTCTGCTCAGTGGAGAGCCTGTTTCTCCCTCTCCCTCTGCCCACTGCTCTGCCTACTTGTGCTCTCTCTCTGTCAAATAAATAAATAAAATCTTTATATATAAAAAAGAGCTTATTGTATATCAAATACCATGCCAGGTGATCCGTTTTATTCCTTAAAAACCTGATATCATCATCTTCGTCATCAACATCCCATATTAATATCCACTTTGGAACACTCTATTTACTGAAGGCCTATTAAGAGCCCTACATTGTACCAAGGTGTGTATAGAGTTATCTCAAAAATTAATTAATTCTCAAAACCCTCTGGGGTAGGCATAGGGTTCCTATTTTATAGACTCTCTTAGGGCTCAGAGAATTCAAGAGTTTGCCAAAGGTCCCTGAAGCCAGAGCACAAATAAGAATCTGAAAGTCTAATCTTGTGTTCCTTCAACCATGCCAAGCTACTAAAGAATGTAAACAGCAGGCTTCCTTCTATTTTCCAACCTCTAAAACACCAGGCCGTTGTCATTTGCTATCCATATCCTCAGGGATTGAGGCCAGGCAAGCAAGGTCAGGCACTTCTCTTCATGTCTCTGTTGATCTTGAAGAGAATGTGGTCAGGAGTTTGTTGTGCCTGCGACAGTGAGGTCCGTCTGTCAGAGCCTCACAGCTGGCCATCCACTATGGCCCCTGCTTTCAGTTCTGGGGCCTCTGAGAACATCCGAAACACACCAGCAGCTGATCCCCCTACAGCACACTCTGACCACGTCACCCTGCAGCTCAAGCACCTTGCCTCCAGCATTTGGTGCCCATCCTAAACCTAGCCTTTCAGAAGCCACACACTCTGGACTCCACCATGACAGCAACTGCTCACCAAGCATCTCCATGTGTCTAAAGACTTTTCACATGTTAAACCAGGGAAACCTTATGATAAGGTGAGTGTTCCTCTCATCCCATTTTCCAGATGGAGAAACAGGCCCAGAGAGATTAAAAAGTTTCCTCAGAGTCACAAAGATAACAGTGCCAGAATTCTGACGCAGCTACTCTTGCTATAGAATCAGCCCTTGATGCCATATTTCTCACATCCTGTGCCACGAGCTTCTCTGCTGCCCTGTCCTGGGGAGCCTATCTATGGAAAGCCATGGGCACTATCATATGTGCAACAGAGAAAGCCAGTCAGGGGCTGAAGCCCACGGGGCTGCCATTGACCCAGTGTTTAAATGTGGCAGATGTGCAATCCATGACACCCTCAGAAGACTCATAGGGTCAGGTGCTAGTGAACGCCATGGTGCACCCCTGCCTTAGTGTCCTCCCTCAGTCTCTCATTCCAAGTACTCCCTCAGATCACTTCCCAAAGAACTATCCACACTCAAGTCTGCCTCAAGTTCTGCTTTTCAGGAAACACTGGTCACGATAGTGAAGGACCCCTAACATAGGACACTGAGCAAAGAACCCAGAAAAATATTGTTAAAAAACCTACTTTGGTAGTTCCTGCCATGCTGTAAACTCACTTTAGGTCTCTGAGCCTCAGGCTTAATGAGAGCTACCCTGTCTACACCCTCCCCCAACAGTGTTGTTGAGAAGATGAGAGTTCGGAAAAACGCTCAAATATAGAAAATGTAAATATGGAAAGTATCATTTAGGAATGCACCAAAGCTTAGTGTTGGTCTCAGAATTTGGCCCAGATATTTCTTTCAGCTTCAGCTGGGCCTTGGGTTTTGACCTATTTGAGATCATTGCTGGCACTCACTGTTTTGTCACCCATGACATCATGGCTGAGTTGGTCATCATCATGTCTGAGAACATCAGTATTAACAACAGGGCAAGACTTCTGGATTAATTTTTAATATCAAGTTAACTATTTTCAAACATATATAATCATTCTAGAAGTAATGTAGTAAAGGAAAAAATCTGTTGTGCTTTGTGTGATAGTCAATCTATATCTCAGTAATGTCTGTTAATGAAAGAGTAAAATACTGCCATGGTCAATGTTTTTTGCAAAGCTGTTAAAATTTCTTTCAAATTTTCAAGTCATTGTAAAGGGAAATAGATTGATGTTTCCTTAAGAGTACTGAGAGAGTTCTTTAACTACATAGCTTTAGGAAAACATGTTATATTTTTTGAACCTACAATTTTTTAAAAAACATAAATAAAAATAGGACAGTGAGAAGTGCCAGGAAATTATTGTTTCTACCCTTTGTTATCAAACTTTTAAAGTTTGATAGTACAAATTTGATGGGTGTGGTGCATAAACAATGGAACACTGAAAAAATAAAATAAATTATTTTTAAAAATCATAAGGCAGAAAAAATTTAAAAATTGACTAAGAAGATAATTAATTTATAATAATATTCAAAATTTTCTCTCAGAAGTTCCTCTTCTGTGATGGTAATATTACACTTTAAGTAATACTGATTTTGACATTTAGACATTTCATGTTTGATAAAAATATATTTTGTGAACATCTTGTATATTTTTTTTCTCAATGTCCTAACTTCTAACATCTGGGGATACTAATGAACTCCTTTAGGTAAAGGCTATTTATTTACTCACTCATTCATTCAGTCATTTATATTAATATAATAAATATTTACAAAACACCTGCTATGTGTCAGTAGGCACTGTTTATCCCAGTTTCTGAAAGAATCCAATAGCATTTAAAATTTTTTGAGGATGGGGCCTGGGTGACTCAGTGGGTCAAAGCCTCTGCCTTCGGCTCAGGTCATGATCTCAGGGTCCTGTGATCGAGGCCTGCATCAGGCTCTCTGCTCAGCAGGGAGCCTGCTTCCTCCTCTCTCTCTCTCTCTCTCTCTGCCTGCCTCTCTGCCTACTTGTGATCTCCCTCTGTGAAATAAATAAATAAAATCTTTAAAAAAAATTTTAAGCAACAGAATTTTTTGCCAACAAAATCTTATTTAACATAAGATGAAAATAAGAGACTCATTTCATTCATTCATACAAAAGATTCATACAAAATACCTACAAGTCACTGTGCTAAGCATTGAGGCTACAGCAAAGCAGGCAAAGTCTCCACCATAATGGAGCTTGCACTCTAGTCTGGGAGAAAGAGACAACAAAGAAACTTACAAATAATATGTCACATAGCAGATGGCCACAGAGAAAGTTAAGGCACAATAAAGAGGATAAAGAGTACTGGTGCCTGAGGGGTTATTAATTGTATACAGTGTGGTCAGAAGATCCTCACCAGCACAATGATCTTTGAGCAGAGATGTAGCCATCTGGATTCATCAGAGCCACTATGACTAGTATTGGAATAGAAAAATTATTACAGGAATTAGACCTTACGCAAATATGGGAGGAAATGGAGAAGGGGAAGTTCTGGATTATAGTTGGGCAAGAGTTATTTACTGGTCCTGAAGCACTGGCTTATAGAGACAAATTACAGCTTGCAGGGACTCTGAGAAGCCAAGAATTTTCAGCCACTGAGGGGGACCATAAAGAAAGCTCATGGAAAGGTCCATGGAGATCTGTTGCTTCTAGGTAGCTACCACCTCTCCAGGACCATAGCTAAGGATCTGGGCATGGAGGAGAAAAGAGCAAGTGCAAGGTGAGAACTTTCCAGGCACTTCTGCATCTGTCCCCCACTACATCTTCCCATCACAACTTTCCTAGAGGAAGAACCACTGCTCTGCTTCATTTGTCCTAATCTCATGCATGTTCTCTTTTTGCCAGCTCTAACCTAGAAAGTTGTAGAAAGATAAATTTTGGAAAATGCAGGTTCCATCTTAACCAAGTTGACTCAACTCAATCCAGTAGAAAAGTAAAGGAGAAGAAACTTTCAAGCTGACATAGCTCAATCTGGGAGAAAAGTGAGGAAGAGACTTTCTAGTAGAAAAAGTGCTCTCCAGGAGAAAAGACTTTCAAACAGAGGGAGCAGCAGGTACAAAGGTCCAGAGGTGGCACTACACTTATTGTGATAAAAGTAATGATGAACTGCTCAATTCAACTGTTCATTGTTTATAGAACTCTTTAAAGCATACTCTTTTTGGCTTGGTTTGGTTTGGTTTTCCCTGCCCAATATTAAGCTGCCTTCCTCTCTGTGGGCAATTCTCTGTAGTGTAGGATATTAGTAAGAAATAGCATCATTCCCTCTATGGAAACTGAAGAGCAGAAATCCTGTTTTTCCCTTCCCCCCCAAAGCCCACACAAGGGCAAATGAAATGGACTCAGCCAGTCAGAGAATCTCACCTCACTTTGAATCTTAAAAAAATAACTCAGAGACATGGAAATAGTTTGTTAATTATCCTCAGTGGAGATGACAGCAGCAAGAGTCTAGCATCGATACATGTCAAGTGGCCATCGTGGTGAGTGGTGAGAATGATGGTGGTGCCACTATCTTAACCAGTCTGTGCCTGGGACATGATCTTGGCTGTGTTCTATACTGCTGCCCCCCGCCCCACTTTGCTCTTACCAAATTTCCCATTGAGTCTGTGTGTTACCTAAGACCTTTCAAATGTATTACTTTTCTGCAGAAGTTGACCAGAACTTCTGAGGTACCAGGAGTGAGTTGTAATTCAGAAATCCTAAGACAATAAGGTCAGGCATTTAAGAGGGACAGGAATTCTGGTATTGTCTATCTAATCTAAGGGAGCTAAAGGCAGAGTAATTTCCCTTTGTCTCCAGGAATGAAAATTGAGAAATTCATGTCAAGCAGTAACAAACAACAATAATAATAGCAATGACTAAACTATTGGCTGAGGGAACACTAAGGACAAAGTTTGGTGGATCATCACACAAGCCCACAGCCCATAACACCAAGACCATTAAGCATCTGTGTGGGATTCAAGGATCAAATGTCAGAGAACAATTCAAACAGCTCAAAGAAAGATACTGACAAACTCAAATCCCTAAATTCTCTGTTCTAGGTATGAACTAAAACCTAGGAAGGTGTCCTACCCAGGGCAAAAAGAATCTAATTGACATCTACAAAGCTGAGGCAGAAAGCAAATTCAACCCAATCCTTGGGCTATCAAAGTAAGAAATAAAATGCCAGACTCACCACACCAGTTGTCTTTGGTGTAAAATGAGGGTATAGATTAAGAAAGACTGCTTCCCTAGAAATTACAAAGGAATGAAAGGAATGCTTTCAAGGGTAACTTGTAAGTCCAGGGACACTGAGGTGGTTCACTTGGTTAAGCATCTGACTTGATTTTGGTTCAAGTCATAATCTCAGGGTCGTGAGATGGAGCCCCATGTCTGGCTCCAGGCCGGGCATGGAGTCTGCTTAAGACTCTCGATCTCTCTCTTTTTTTTTTTTTTTTAAGATAAAGTCCAGCCCACACTAAACTTTTGACTACTGAAGCAATAGTTCATCTCTTGTTCAATGAGGCTGACTATTGATTGGTAGAAGAATCTGTTACTCCCTTGCCTGAGGAGATGCCCTGCAGGAGGAAATCAAGGTAACTAACCTCTTTCTATCATTGTCTTAAGATTTATTATTAGAATCAAATCCATGAGTACTTTAGAGGATGGCGAGGAGGCAGTTTCAAATTCAAACCTGAGGTTAGAAGCTGAAAAAGCTGGAAAATGAGTGTAAAAATGGACTTTGAGAGCACTTCACCCAAAGGGATGAGAACATAACACATCGTGCTGACATCAGTAGGGTATCCTTTCAGGGATTCTGGACTCAGGGTCTTTGAGGGATAGGAACGCTAGAGTGGATTTTTCCATGTCTGACTACTCTGTCCCTCCCAGTGATTGCTGTGTTGATCTGAGCACACTCTCTTACCAAGAACTTGAGATCTACATTGATGAAGACAGTGCCAGCATCACTGAAAAGTGGTTTGGTGGTATTTTTCTATGGGTAGGGGATGCTAATGGGTCAAGTTCCAAGTAAAATGGAGTCACTGATTTCACTGGGAAGGGGAAACACCAGTGGAGACAATTAGAAACATTTCGCCTGCATTTGTAAAGTAGGTGTGGTCATCCTAATAGGCGTCAAGGTTGCAAGTCTGACTTTCGGGGACAAGAGTGGAAAATGCCACTGACCTTAAAATACCTTGGGCCCTGAGTAGACCAGAACCTCATCAAGGACCTACTTGATTTGCATAGCTGTACATATTAATGACACCAAGTAGCATATTATGCTACTAATATTATTGCCATCCCTAATGCAATTTCCATATTGGACAAACCTAGGGCTCTTTGGGCTTCAAGGCCAGGTAGCCTTGGAAAGGGAAGCATGGATCATGTAAAAATGTGGAATGTAGGCCTATAACTCTTTCTTTTAGCCTTTTCAACAGAGTAAATATACCTCTGAGGAATTACAAGGCATTGGCCTTAATTAAACTCTAAGTCCTAGGACCAAGAACCTCCTGTAGCCTAACAGGTAGAACTAGAACTATTGAGTCTACTTAAAGATCAAATGATAAATGGAATTTTGACTCCATTTTGTTTCATGGTAAGTTCAGTGAAAACTCTGAATCCATCATAGAATTTATGAATATGGTGTTGGAAACATAGTCTCGGGAATTTACAGAATCCACATATTGGCTTCCTAATCCATGAAGAGGGTGCCAAGTGGGAAAGGCCAAGGGGAAGCCCCTTTAGTCCCCTCTCCCTGGAAAAATAGTAGATGAAAAACACTGTCACGTTCGTGGGGGCAGCAGTCACTGAGATTGGTATCTTCATCAAAGAACTGGGAGACCCCCAGATAATGATTCCCACCACATCCTCACTACTTGCCAGTTTGCACAACTCTGGGGCACTGTTTAGATAAATAATACAGTGTTACTGAGTCTCCCAAAGCTATCTGATGTTGCGAACCTGCAGAGGCCCTTTAATTATCCAGTTTGGCTGATAGAGAAGATACAAGACTTTTGGAACCATGCTAATATGCTAAAATTGCCAGTGTCATCTGGAGTAAGAGGTAATACATTGGAGATGATCAGAATCCCTGATCTCTGGGAGCCGTCTCCTCATCAGAATGTGGAGAGTTCATGATCTGGGATTTCCCCCTTCACCTTATATGTGGAGAAAATGAAATCAGAGAGCAAAGCGATCCATCCATCCAGGTTCATATAGCCATCAAGAAGCAGTGGCACGTCTAACCGCCCTCCTGGTCATGTTGAGGTGGAAGGCACAGGTTGTATAGACTTTGAGCTGCTGCTGGGAAAGATAAGAGAGACAAAAATAAAAAACAAGAATTGACAACCAGTCATGAGTGATGCTCAAGATGCAATTTCTTCCTAAATCTGATATTATTTGGCAGCTCATTTTCATCTGAATGCTATTTAGAGTCCATGAGGCTAGTACCAAGGGAACACAGTGGACAGATGGCTTTTCCTCTTTAGTTTCCCAGAAAGCAGATGGCGGCAGCCAACTCCCCAGGTGCCCAAGAGTGCTGTCTGAAGTTCTCCAGGTTTGGGAATAGACCCAATCCCACAGACTCATCATCTAGGCAGGGAGATGATTCAATTCAATGACACTGGCCATAACCATTTGAGAGTCTTTTATGACATGGTCCAATTGTACATCAGGGACTTGAACAAGATGTAAAGGAATTTTTTTTAAAAAGACTAGCTCCCTCCCCCACCGCTGCCTCACTTCCAAATAAATAGAACGTTTGAAACATTCTCTAAACCACCTGGACCCTGGGATTTAATTTCATCATGCACTTTATAAAACACAAGTCTTAGAAATAACATACCACATTATCAACTAAGGATGTATTCAGATCCTGTGATAAAGGCACTCTCAGAGTAGAGGAAGGTTAGTAAGAAGAGTGTGCAGAGGGTTCCCAAGGTTATACCTGAATGAAGAAATTTAACCAGGGTCTCTCTGAAGCTTTGAAAAAACTAAAGAGTCCCACAGCATGTTCTCTAAAGCCAGTGGGCTCTATTTCTGGCTTCCAGCTGGCCCAAGGGAAGGGCCAATATTGGCAGGGTCAATATTGGCACCAGTAGTCACAACACTCCAGAGAGATGATGGCTGTCTCTACATGTTGCCCCCTGAGGAGGACTAGGTGTTAAGTCATGGGGTCCCTAGGGTGACAAAGAGTAGCTTCCAAATAGACTGTCTTCATCTGCACTAGTCTGAACTGGTCCTTTGCTTCTCCTCTCCTGCCCAGTTCATGTCCTACCTTCCACTACAAAATATTTGTGTCAATGGGTAACCCACAAAAAGCCAAAAGCTCTCATGGTCCTGTATCTATGAGATGCCACATCAAAGAAACTTTGGTCTCACTCTGAAAGCTTTGAATAATAATGGACAGTTGCATTGCTGATTTTGTCAAAGGCACAACACTGGACAATTAGCACAGCATCCCACCCAGAAATCCTTCTGAAAAATCACCTGTAGATGTTTTCCCTTCTCCTCCAAGTTTCATCTTCATGGAAAATACCAAAAGTCCACTTCCTTCTCCATCTCTCTTCCTCTCTCTGCACCCAAGTGCTTCTCTGGTTTGCTGTTGGTCCCATACCACTCATGCTCCCTTACCCTGCCATCTGGCCACAGGAAGCCCAGTGGCAGATGTGGTCTAGATCCCTGCTCTGCTCTGTGTCCTCTGGAGGCAGCCATCTTTTTACTCCTGCTGTATCTTTCTGCCTGCTTGGAAGTTCCATGGAGTCAGGACTGCATCTAACTGCTCTCTGACCCCTCTCATGGCCTGACAGAAATTAGGATATAGTTAAGGCACTGTGCATGTTTGTTTCTGCAACAGTCATGGGGAGATAAGAGGACAGGGGCTTTCTGCCTACCTGTATTGAGATTCTGACCATTACCACCTGCACCTGCCACCACTCACCCACAGTATACCAGTAAACTGGTGTATTCATTTCCTAGGTCTGCTGTAACAAATAACCACAATCTTAGTTTAAAACAAAAGAAATACATTCTTTTGCTGTGCTTGGGGCAAGAAGTATAAAATCAGGGTATTGACAGAGCCACATTCCCCCCGAAGGCTCTAGGGGAGAATATCTCTTCCTTCTTTGAGTTTCTGATAGGCTTATTCCAACATACCTCCAAATCTCCCTCCATCACCACAGAGCCTCTTCCCTCGGTGGCTCTGTTCTGTTCACATAACCTTATAAGGACACTAGACATAGGGCCCATCCTAACCCAGTACAATCTCATCTTAACCTAACCAATTATCTCCACAAAGACCCTCTTTCTAAATGAGGTCACATTCGGAGATTCCATGTGGACATGGATTTGGGGGGACAACATGTCAGGAAATGAAAACACAGTATTTTGAGATAGAGAAATTGATGGTTCTTTTCATGATCTATTTTGCCATATAGCGTATCTTCCCTCATTGCAAGGAGTAGTTAAGCGTTTCAACTCCATATAGTATATTACTCAAGAAATTCCTCCCCATCAGCCTCTAGGCCCTGCTAAAATAAGTTTATATTCCACGTTTCTCCATCTCGAGGGCCACAGAAGCCAGCATGGGAGTTTCCTGTCTGCTGGCAGCTAATTCATGTTTGGTGTGGCCTGAAGCTCACATGGTTTATTGTTGGGAAGACCCAGCTTGGAAAAAAGAATACAAAATCATGAATACAAAATGAGCTTCAAGAGTGAATATTTGTTTAGTCTGAGAAAATAAATCACCATAAGGTATAAATTTTTAAAAGCTGGCAAAGACCATAAAATCCTCAATTTTTGTTTTTATTAATTAGATTTTTACCTGCACATTTGGCTGCATGGTCTTTTATTACCTCGTCATAGGATAATAATTTTGTAATATTTTCTGCAGAGGAAACAGAAAGATAATTGAGTAAGTCTTCCTCCCAGCATGGACCCTTCAAATTTGTTTTTATTATGGAACTTAGAGAAAGTCTCAGCTTCACACCTTGTTATTAAGAATGTCCTATAAATTTTCAGGATTATCATCCAATTGGGGAAAATCTCTACAAAATTCCTTTCATATGTAAGCTATAGGATTTCAGGACATTTCAAGTTTTATTGTGTATGAGTCATCTTAAATATTTTTTGAATTGACGATATTCATTAACCAGTTTGACATTGATGTCCTCATATGTCATATAAAGAGTTTAACATTATTTAAAAAAAAAAAAAAGGTCTTTCACCAAATCAAGGTGAATGAAATTACTGCTCGTTCAACAGGGCACGATGAAAGAGCACAATGAATTCATCAAAATAAAGCCACTATTGACCTTTGGCCTTTGTGTTTTCTTTTGAAAGTACAGATTATCTTATTCTTTATTATTTTTTTTCTTTTTAAATTTATTTCCTCATCTTCTCTTTAGCTACATTGTCAACTTTACTCTATTTTTTTTTTTTTTGGCTATTGTGATTCTTCACCCATCATCCAGTAGGACTAACAGAGATTCTAAATTAGCCTATGACTATTTTTGACATTTAAAGTTTCAACCAGTATTTTTTTTCAGTTTATATTTTTTGGCTTCCACAGAGATAGTTCCCCATAAGATGTGAATTCAGGTGTGCTCAATAATTCTGGAAAAAAAAATACAAACTAGTCCAAAATCAAGGCATACCAACAGAAATGCAAGTGTATTTTTTAAATGGCCTCTATTCTATGAGCTACACAATTATATAATCAAATCATTCTTAAATTGCATGCAGTGACCTGTTAATGAATATGTACAGGAATGTTGTCCCTGAAGTACCTCTCCATACAGCCTATTTTGTGGCATTGGTGATGATTTTAAGTACAATTGCTTCTGGAACCAACACACATTTTTGTGAGAACCAGAGGTGTCCCATACAGATCTGAGACTTTGGGATGCAAAGGAGAGGAGACTGGACCCTGACATACTCACTGTAGCTAGTACTGACGTAGGTCTGTGCCCTGGGACTGCAGGGAAGCCCATAAATTCTGTTGGTGCAGTTAATACAAGGGACATTTATAATTGTGTATGCTGCCATGTTGACTAGATGCCTAAAGGGAAAGAGCTTCTATTTGGACCAGGTGCCAAGGAGAACCAAATCTACTAACAATTTTAAACATCTGATTGTTTTAAATACTTTCCACAGACTAGCTTCTGCCCCACAGATTTCAAACACTGTTTCTCTTGCACGGTCCATATCCTTCTGCTGCCCCAGAAGAAGCATGTGCCTCTGTACTGGGGTCCCACCTCTGGCCCTGCCAGAGGACAGTGAGTAGTAGAAATAGTCCTCAAAGGCTTGCCAACACCAGATGGCTCTTGCAACATCACTATACATGGAGGGGACAGACATTCCCAACCCCAATCCCAGCAATACCTGTAGCCTTCTAACACCAGGGGAAGTGTGACATATTTGAAAGTGCAGCAAAGAGAAATGGCCTGGACTGATTTAAGTGAAACGGCTTACCTCTGAACATTTCCAGATTTATATGGCCATGAAGCATGTTGCTGGAGCACCTCTCAGAGCCTTGGAAGGCACTGGACCAACGAGGAGCCCTAGAGCTTAAGGTAATCTCAAGGTGAATTCCTGTCTTCTTGGCGGTCATAAATACTCTTCAGTTGGATTCTGGGAGAACATTAAATGCTCAGGCTCACTCGTCTCCCAGTCTAATGTTTACCTACAAAGACACTCTATATGTTAAATTATTGGGGCTTAGGAAATAGGAAAGCTCTTCATTACATGCTGGTACATAAATGTTCTAGTCTCTTTATAAGTGACTGAGCCCTATGATCACGCCCAGTCCATTCAATCTACATTGCTCAAGTACCACACCCCTCGACCATCACCTGTTCCAAGAAGATGTTGCAATAATGACTCTTTGGAATCAAGACCACAACCCAGGGAACAGAGAACAACGCTGTTTTTAAGCTTTTAAAAAATTTCATTCAGGACACTTATTGTTGGTCTGCTATGTGCCAGCTGCTGTTTCATATGCCAGAGATAGAAGAGTGAGCAAGAGTGAGTTTCCACCCTCATGAAGCTTGTGTGTCAGTGTAGGGAGAGTGGTGGACACTGGGATAGAACAGACAATAACCAAGTAGGTAAACAGATAACAGATAAGGAAGGATATGAGAAAATATAATGTTAGGTAATAAGAACCAGGGAGGAAATTAGAACATGGGAATCTGTAGGGATGGAGAGAGGTTGCTATATCCTACATCACAAACAGGAAAAGTCTCTCTCAGGAGAAGACATTTGAGATTAAAAATAAAAAATCAGCCATACATAACCAGATATGGGGTATTAATGATAGAGAAAGCCAGTGCAAAGGCCCTGAGGCAGGAATAAGCAGAGAACAGAAAGAGAGACAGTGGGGTTGGAGCAAGATGAGAAGAGTGGAAGACACGGCCTGGACAGCTGTGTTGGCCACAACAGGGAACTGGGTTTATTCTGGGTGTGCCGAGGAGCCACTGGAGTGAGGGCTTTGAACAGGAGAGCTACATGGACTGCTTTATGTTCTCAGAGATCACTTTGGCTCATTGTATGGACACTTCATTGTAGAGCACCAAGAATTGAAGCAGAGAGGTCAGGGAGGTCATTATTTCACTAACCCAGTAAGAGATAATGTTCTTTTGTCTGTCTTTTTTGCTTGTTTTAGGAAGGAGGGAAACCAAACATTTTAAGTGGGAAAACACCTCCACAAGGGAATTTGATTCATTCTTGAAGTTTTCAAACTGTATTTACTGTCAAAGAAAAGAATAATGTCGTATTCCCTTCATCAGTCATCCCCTCTTTTCTTTGTCACAATAAAGTTACTTCTTCCGTGGCTGTTCCACCAGTTCTCCCCAGTTCTCTCCGTGAGCACTCATTCCCAGATCTCTCTGTATCCATTCAGTGCACACTTCCTGACAGCCTCTCCTCTGCCTCCCAGGGAAGTGTGTGTGTGCCCCCTCTGGGGCTACCGAGCTGGCAAGGAGAACACCCCAGTCAGAGAGACAGACACAGGTAAAACTGAGAACACAAAATCCATGCTGGAGCAGGAGTTTTGCTTTAAAGAGGTGAGGCTAACTTCTGGCTAGAAGTAGGGGGTCAGTACCTGGCAAGCACCTATAGACCTGGTGTTCACAGGGCACAGAACCTCCGGCTGGGGGCTCAGGGACAATCTGTGGCCCTGGCAAGGGGACAATCTGAAGTCAGAAGGACCCTGGTCCCAGGGCCCCAACCGTGGATGGGAGGTGATAGACGGTGATGGCTGGATGCTGTGCAGGACTACTGCCCTTGCCCCAGGACAAGAGACCTCGGCAGAGCCCCAGACGAACAACTCAGGCCAACCATAAGATACTCAACTCAGAGCCTATTGGGTGGCGGGCCTTGACTGGACATGGGGAGTAAGGGCCCCTTCAGCCCTAAAGGAACCTGAGTTGAGGGAAACAGAGATGGAGAGCAAGAAACTGGCCTTCAGACTGGAGGCAGTCTGCACCCATACCGTGTGTAGCTCCAACGCTAAGAAGTTTGGGCTTTATTTTTTTAGGACCTTCCAACAATTTTGAGCAGGGGGAGATGTGGATAGTAACTCCACCAAGAAGATAAAGTTTGCAGCAGGTACATTGTTCATTAGCGAGGGGAGAGCCAGGGGCAAGGAGATTGGTTAGAAGGCTGATGCACAGAGCAGACAAGTGGCCTGCTCAAGCTCAAAGGGGTTTCATGAGAGTCACACCAAACATGGCGGCCCATCTTCTATAACTCATCTGAACGAAACCCCTGGATGACCTGGGGCCAGTGACCTGAATTGCAGTCCAGGCCATAATCTGCTGCGTGGCTTTGGCAAGCCACTCCCCCTTCCCTGAACTCCCCTCTCCTTATCTGTATAACGAGGGGCTTGGATCAAAGGATCCCTTTCAGCTCTGCGTCTCCATTTGCTCTTCGCAAATTCATTTCTACATTTGTAAGCACTTGTGAGAGACTGATAAGGCACTTTGATTGAAACCAGAGAGCCAAGGTGTCCAGGGAGAGCCCTCCAGGCTTCTCCAGATGTGGGCCATTACCATGTGGTGCTAAGGACCGCCAGGCAGCTCAAACAGAACATTCGGGAAAATGACTCCATAACTGGCTGTTTTTCCTTGTAAGGTTAAATCAAAGCATGGCAGGAATAAACTGTTCTCACAAGGAGATAATATTGTTTCTCCTGGCCTGGCAATGAGCTGGACATGGGGCTTCTATGGGTCCTTCTCCAGTCTGCTGATCGTAGAGGCCGGAACACGTTTCCACAGGCAGTCAGCCAGCTGTCCCACAACTGGAGAGAAGGGAAAGAGGCAAGTCATAATCGGAGCCTCATACTTCCCTCCAGCCAAGCGTCTCCTTGCCTCTCTGATGAAACCAGCAGCTGGGAGACAATAGCAAAAAGAAACCAAAACAAATCGAAAATGGGGGTGGGGGGATAGAGAAACAGGAAATATGTGAAAAGTGGAAAGAAGGCCTTGGGAAGAGGCAGCGTGGTGCAGTGCCCACACATCTGTCCCCAGGCAGGGAGCTGCCTTGTCTCCCGGGAGCTTCTCAGCTCTGCCTTCTACGGTTTGACCACGCCAGAGTGGGTCAGAGAATCTCCAGGGGAAAAAGAACATGAGTTGGGATCCGTAAGTCATACCAGTTCCTACGTAAGCCAGCACGTGATGTCAGGCAGCTTGTCTGGCCTCTGGGAGCCTCAGTGTTCTCTTCTGGAAAATGTGGAGTGCGGCATCTGCTGTATCTCATCCAATCTGACACGCTATACATTGTAAGACTCACCATTTTTGATGTATATAAGCCCATGGACCTTTAAACCACAATATAAAGCTCTCCTATCACGGAGATTGTAAGATGCAAGTTCCTCTTAGAGAATCTTTGAAATATGAACCAGGAAACGACACTTCCAAGGCCATGGGGAACTCTGAAAATGAGACCTGTGGGAAATCTGTGGGGAACTGTTCACCTAGTGTGGCACTAGACACATTTTAGGGAAAAATCTATATTCATAATTCTCATTCTCATTCTTATCCTTAAAAACTTGTCTGAGCCCTCTGCAGTTTCCTGGGAAGTGGAGTTTGACCGTGTCACTGGGCTGTGTCCCTTTTCCTTTCTCTACACTGACCCCACAATCCTCTAGAATGCTTAGCAAGTGTACACTTGTGCATTGGGGTGCTAAGGGCTTCACGAGCATTGATTTGCCAGCGGGCGTGAGTCAGCCTGCATCCTGGGGAAGAATGGGGAGACCAGGGTGCTCCTGCTTGAGAGGAGGGCTTCCTCTGGGGCTGCTGGAAGGCCGGCAAGGTTAAGACCATCATCTGGACTTCATACCCTCAGTTGCTGCAGCTCAAAGAGGAGACCAGGGGAGGCCCAGTGTCTCCAATGATTTTATTTTAAGCTTCGTATCCTCTGTTTTTAGTCCTTCTCCCCTCTCTCTCTTGTATTTTTTAAGTTTTTCTTTTAAAGATCTTTCTGTAATCATTCATAACATATGCATGTGGGCATATGTACATATATATTTTTAATTTCTTACCTTCATGTTTTTAACTTTTTAATTCTTATTTTTACTTTTAAAAGTCCTCTTCTTTAACTTCTTAACCTCATAGGTTACAGCCTACAATCATCATCCTTTACCTCTTTATCTTCATATTTTTATTCACTATTTGGGGTGTTTTCTTGCTTTTTATCCTATTTTAAGTCTTGTCCAGACTATCTCATTAATATATTTCAACTCTTAACCTTTCATTTTACTCGATTTTAATTCTCTATGCTTGTTTCTCATGGCTGTGCTTTTACTTAAAAATAAGATCATTCAAAGGCGCTTGGGTGGCTCAGTGAGTTAAAGCCTCTGCCTTCAGCTCAGGTCATGATCTCAGGGTCCTGGGATCGAGGCCCACATCAGGTTCTCTGCTCATCAGGGAGCCTGCTTCCTCCTCTCTCTGCCTGCCTCTCTGCCTACTTGTGATCTCTCTCTGTCAAATAAATAAATAAATCTTTAAAAAAAAAATAAGATCATTCAAATTTAAAATCATCTCCTTTCCTACTTCATTTTCTTCTTCATCTATCTCTTCTTTAACAAGCTTCTTTCTCCTTTTTTAAAAAATTTATTAATTTATTTTTCAGTGTTCCAAGATTCATTGTTTATGCCCCACACCCAGTGCTCCATGCAGTTCTGCCCTCAGGACCCACCACCAGGCTCTCCCATCCTCCCACCCACTCCCTTCCAAGTCCCTCAGTTTGTTTCTCAGTCCAAAGTCTCTCATGTTTCATCTCCCTCCTCAATTTACCCCACTTCCCATTTCCTTTCCTTCTCCTACTGCTTCTTTCTTCTTTTAATGTGTTCTTGCAATGGCATTCAAGAAGCATAATTCCTGGGTTATGTAAAAAAAAGAGGAGGGAGTTCATCAGATATAAAAGACGTATACACACACACTGGTGTATACATACACATATATTTATATAGATCTACACTATGTAATTCCAACAAAACAGGCAAAATTAACATATGGTGTTGGAAGTCAAGATAATAATTACCCTGGTTTGGGGAGAAGGGCCAATCCACAGCACTGATGGGTCATCGAATACCTTCAAGGTACAACTGATTGAGAAATTGGGGGAAGCCATGGAGGGAGAAGCCCTTAACTCCTCCTATGCTAATAAGAATGATTGACTTCCCTTGTCCTCAAACCTTTGAACACTCCAGAACCTACAGGTTAGCCCGACCCAGGGCCAAGGTGCTGTCAGAATTAACGCTACCCCTGACACTTGCAACCTCATTGGTTCACTGGTCCCATCACGTGATCATATGATCAGCAGTCCGCAGAACTTTGAGCGTGGAGTAAATAGCAGTTGTAAACAACTGTGTTTCCAAAGCCCATTTTCTTTTCTCTCTCCTTGCCAGACCCGAGGCTCAGTAAGGAAAGGGGCATTGTCTGAGATGGAAGCAGGAGCACAAGGGAAGCACGTTAAGGTGTATGCGTGAGTGCGTGTGTGGGAAGAGCTTGAGGAAAGCTGTCCAGGGGGAGTTTCTTCTTCAGTTGAGATCTCTAAGATCTGGGAGCTGGCTTCTCCCTCTGCCTGCCAGTCTCCCTGCTTGTGCTCACTCTCTCATGCTCTCTCTCTCCCTGTCAAATAAATAAAAACTTAAAAGCAAACAAACAAACTGCTCCACTGAGTACAAAACTTAGACTGCGTACAGCACACCCACCCAAAGTATTGGAACCTGAGCTACCGGGGCCTTTGGACTCACTGGAAAAGAGCATGGGGGCCCAGGGAAGAGACTAAGACTGCTTTTCACTCCTTTCGCAAGTTCCCCAAGGGGAATAATAAGCTCTCCTGTATACTATAATCTCTAAACTGACTGTTAAAATAATAGAACAAAGAGATACAACTAATAAGCCAAAAAGGAGATAAAATGAAATCATGAAAAAAGTATTCAATCCAAAAACAAAAAAAAAGGCAGAAAACAAGGGAAAGGGAATGAAGAACAGATGGAACAAATATATAACGAATAGCAAGATGACAGACCTAAAGCATAAACCTAAGCATATTAATAATCACGTTTAGGGGCGCCTGGGTGGCTCAGTTGGTTGAGCGACTGCCTTCGTCTCAGGTCATGATCCCGGAGACCCGGGAACGAGTCCCGGATCGGGCTCCCTGCTCAGCAGGAAGCCTGCTTCTCCCTCTCTCACTCCCCCTGTTTGTGTTCCCTCTCTTGCTGTGTTTCTCTGTCAAATAAATAAAATCTTTAAAAAAATCACGTTTAATGTAAATATCTGCATAGTGTAGATACACACTTATAAACAAAACTTTAGCAAATTAAATTTAGGAGGTGGAGGGAGGGGTAACTTGGTAATGGACATTGAGGAGGGTATGTGTTGTAATGAGCACTGGGTATTATATAAGACTGATGAATCACAGACCTGTACACCTGAAAGCAATAATACATTATGTTAGCTAATTGAATTTAAATATATACAATATATATTTATATTTATGTGTAAAATATATATTATATATATTTGTATATAAAACAGATATATTAAGTACATATATTTAAGTATATATATATTTAAAAAGTCAATGTATCATGACCAAATAGGTTAATCGCAGGAATGCATGGTTGTTTTAACCTTCAAAATATTAACGTAATTCACTATATGGACAAATAAACTGAAATATATATACTCATCTTAAGATGCAAAAAAAATATCATATGACCAAATCCAACATCCTATTTGATAAAAACTCTTGGTAAACTATGAAAGAATAGAACTTCTTCAGTCTTATATAGGGCAGCTTTGAAAAACCTACAACCAAAATCACACTTAATGGTAAAAGGCTGAATACTTTCCTCCAAGTTCAGGAACAGGACAATGAGGTCTACTCTTACCACTTCCATCCAACATTATACTGGAGCTTCTTGCAAATATGATCAAGCAGGAAAATCAAATAGAAGGCATTCAGACTAGAAAAAGTGAAGTAAAACTATCTTTGTGCACAGAGAATACAAACATCTATGCAGGAAATTTTATATAGTCTACAAAAACACTGTTATAACCATGGAGTTTAGCAAGATGGAAAAACTATCAATATCCCAAACCAACTGTATTTCTATAGGATAGCAATGAATACTTAGAAAAAATTTTAACGGGAGCCTTGGTGGCTCAGTTGGTTAAGCAGCTGCCTTTGGCTCAGGTCATGATCCCAGAGTCCTGGAATTGAGCCCCACATCAGTCTCTTTGTTCAGCAAGGAGCCTGCTTCTCCCTCTGTGGTCTGCTCCCCCTGCTTGTGCTCTCTCTCTGATGAATAAATAAATAACATATTTTTTTAAAAAAAGAAAAAATTTAAATGCTGTTTATTGTAGCATCAAAATGTATTTTCATGACATACTTATGGATTACTATGACAAAAGCTGTGAGGAACCCATACACTTAAAATTACAAAATATTGTGGACGTTAAAATAAGACCTAAATCAATGGGGAGATCTACCCTGTTCAAAGTCCAAAAGACTTACTATGACTTAACTATTGATTCTCCCCATTTTGTCTTATTTACTCAACACATCCCAACCAAAATTCCAGCCAGATTTTTGTGGTTGTTTTTTATTTGTGTTTGTGTTCTGCAGTTTTTTGCAGAACTTGACAGGCTGATTCTAAAATCCACACATAAATGTAAAAGATTTAGAATAGCCAAGGCAACTTTGATGAAGAACAAAGTTAGAGGGCTATCACTGTCTGATTCCAAGAGTTCTTATAAAGCTACAGTAATCAAAGCAATGTGTCGTGGGCATAATTAAGCAACTAGATCAATGGAATTGGATAGAGTCCAGAAATAGACTTGCACAAATATAGATGACTGGTTTTTATACAAAGAAACAATGGTAATTCAAAGGAGGAAGGATGGTCTATTCAAAAAATCATGCTGAAGCATATGCAAAAAAGTGAACTTTCATCTACACCTCATACCATATAGAAAAGTGAACTCAATTATCATAAAAAGCTAATGTAAAGCCTAAACTGTCTGCTTACAAACATTGACTTGAAATGAATTTAAGACTTAAATATAAGACCTAACTCCTAGAAGAAAACATTGGCAGTAAGCTCTTGGCAATCATTTTTGGGTTATGACGCCAAAACATAAGTAACAAAAGCAAAAATAAATAAGTAGGACTACATCAAAATAAAAATCTCTGCACAAAAAGAAATCAACAAAATGAAAAGTCTACCTCTGGATGGGAGAAAATATTTGGAAACCATTTACTGATAAGCAGCTAATATATAAAATACATGAGGAATTTATGCAACTCAATAGCAAAGAAGCAAGCTGATTTAAAAATTGGCAAAGAACCTGGACAGACATGCTTCCAAAGAAAAAATACAGGTACATGAAAAGATGCTCAATATCATTAATCATCAGGGAAATGCAAATCAAAACCACATGAGATATCATCTCATACCTGTTAGAATGGCTTTTATCAAAAGGACAAGAAATAACAAGTACTGGCAAGGGTGTGGGGCAAAGGGAACACTTGTACACTGTTGATGAGAATGTAAGTTGGTATAATCACTTGGCAAATTAATATGGGATTCCTCAAAAAAATAATAACAGAACTACTCTATGATCCAGCAATCCCACCTCAGGGTATTTACCCAAAGGAAACAAAATATATATCTCAAAGAGGTATCTGTACCCCCATGTTCACTGAAGCATTATTCACAATGGTCAAGGCTTGGAAACAACCTAAGCATTTATTGATGGATGAGGAGATACAGAAAATGTGAATAAATAGTTGTGAAATTTAAACCATAAACTATAAAACTTTTAGAAGGTAATATGGGGGAAACCTTTGCAGCACTGAGTCAGGCAAATATTTCTGAGATTTGACCTAAAAACATGATCCATAAAAAGAACAAATAGATAAATTGATCGACCCTGTTAAAAAATTGAAAAGAAAAGCCACAGACTGGGAGAAAATATTCACAAAGACAGATCTAATAAAGAACTTGTATCTGGAATACAAGAAGAACTCTCAAAACTCAGTAATAAGGAAACAAAGGCTCAGTTAAAAATCAAAGATTTGGGGGTGCCTGGGTGACTCAGTCAGTTAAGTGTCTGCCTTTGGCTTGGGTCATGATCCTGGGGTCCTAGCATGGAGCCCTGTGTCAGCCTTCTGCAGGGCTTCTCCCTCTCCCTTTACCTCTCTCTATGTAGGCTCACACACATACTCTTTCCCTCCCTCTCTCTCAAATAAATAAAATATTTTAAAAAAATAAATAAAAAATCAGAGATTTGAAGATATGCTCCACAAAAAAAAATATATGTATGATAAATAAGCACATGAATAGATACTCGATGTCATAGTCATAGGGAAACACAAATGAAATGAGAAAAACCCCAGAAGATATGACTACATGTTGATTAGAATGGTTAAAATTAAAAGGGCTGACTATACCAAATGTTGGCCAAGATTTGAAATACTAAAACTTTCACACACTGACGGTGGCAATGTAAAATGCTCTAACCACTTAGGAGAACAGTTTGGCAGCTTCTTAAAGTGTTGAGCATATAGCTACCATATGATCCAGCCATTCCACTTATTTACTGAAGAAAGGGGAAAAAAATCAATCCATACAAAGACTTGTACATAAATGCTCCCAGCAATTTTTTGTTTGGTTTGGTCTTGTCTTATTTTTGCAACAGCCAAAAACTTCCCAAATGTTTGTCAACAAACAGGTCAACAGATATAAAAATTGCAGTCTACCCAGACAACAGAATACTAGTCAGGGATAAAAGAGGACGCAAATGCAGATTAATCCCCAAATAATTATGCTGGATAAAATGAGATAGAATTTTTTCAAAGAGTGCACTATATAATTGTATTTATGTCAACTTCCTTTAAATGTAAACAAATTTATTGTGACAGAAAGCAGATCAGTGGAAGTCTGGGGGTTGGCGATTCAAGGTGAGGAGGGCCAGGAGGAAGGGATAAAAAAGTGGATGAGGAAACTTCTGGTGATGATAGATACACCCACCACTTGATTTGATTGGCTCCACAAATGCATGCATATGTCAACACTTATAAAATTGTCCTCTTTAAATGCACACAGTTTGTCACATGGCAGTTATACTTTTAAAAAGTCAACTTTAAAAGAAAGAAAAGAGAAATCCACGTGGGTTCCTGGGTGGCTCAAACGGTTAAGCACCTGCCTTAGGCTCAGGTCATGATCTCAGGGTCCTGGGATCCAGCCCTGCATCGGGCTCCCTGCTGAGTGGAGATTGTGCTTCTCCTTCTTCTTCTGCCCTTCTCCCCCATTCATGCTCTCTCTTGCCAGTGCTCTCTCTTTCAAATAAATAAAATTAAAAAAAGAAAAGAAAAAGAAAAATCCTCCAATGTTTCTATCTCATCACACTGCCATTTGAGTTTTATTCTAACCCTTAATTGTAGCCTACAGACCCTATAACATATCCTGGCCCGGCCTACCTCTCTCACCTTATCCCACTTGTTCTTTCTTCCCTGCCTCCTCTACTGCTTCCTCCACAATGGCTTTCCTCCTCCTCCCTTCAAGCCCTTTCAAACACCAAAAACTTTCACTGTTTCTCCCTTTTCCCCCAAGACATTCCCTTGACTGGCTCTTGGCTTCAGCGCTCCACACACTCACCACCCCTGAGTGAGGTCTTGCCCACAGCACTGTTCTTCTCTACCATGCTGGGCTTACTTCTTCATAACATTTATCACAATCTGACAGCATCTTATTTACTTATTACTACTTATTTACTATCTATCTCTCCTTCCAAAAAAGCAAATCCATACTTGAAGGGTAGAGACATTCTCTATCTTGTTCAATGCTTTATCCTCAGTGCCTGGATTATTCTCTGGAACATGGTAGAAGCTTAGTAAATATTTTTGAATGAATGACTAAATTCAGTATGCCACTGATGTCTTGAAAGTGTTCACTTGTCATTAAATATTAATGCTTTAGACATGTAGGAGAGCTTGGTTTTAGAGCATTTATCTTCTTAATTCACACCCGTAATCCATCCATCTTTCTGACTTTTAGGAATGCTTACTTTTCTCTGTTTACAAGCCAAGATCAGCTTCCTTGACATATATAAACTCCAGGCTGCTTTCTGACTGGGGTTCCCATGATGCCCCTTATGATATTGTAATTTGTCAAAAACTCAAGGTTAAAATAAAGAATTCAGGAGAGATGCCTTGTCTAAAAATGGAGGGCACCTGGAGGCGAAAGAAAGTATTCTGGCATGGTTGAAGGGCTGGAGGGAAAAAGTGATATAATATTTTATGTTGACCTATGAGCCAAGCAAAACCACTGTGTATGGCAAATGGTATTTGTCTCCTTTCTCGAAAGGTGAAAACTGAATAAGTCTTCTGATGTCAAAATCCGTATTCTTTCCAATAAGGGAAGTAGTTACAGGTAAAGCTAGAATAGAAGGAGGAATTCTGTTATCAGTCATGATAAGCTAAGTTATGCTATAATCTCAATGATCAAGCACAAACATGTTTATTTCTAGTTCACACAAAGTCCCTTAATGGTCCAAATACCTATCTAGGACAGTTCCCCTCCACGTCAATTCATATTCAAGGATTCTTCAATTTTATGGTACTTCCATTTAGATGCATACTTCCATAATCACTGGAACACAGGAAACAGAACCATGGAGAATGGATCTCCAGCTCTCAAACATTTCCACCCAGAAATGACTTGTGTCAATTCTACTCATACTTTATTGGCCAAACCAAACTCCAAAGCCTTGGCTAATGTCAAGGGACTGGAAGGACAATTACTCCATGTACCTGGAGGGAGGAGACCAGAAATACTAGTGAGTAGCATGAAGGTTTTCTCAGGTTTCAATCATGGAAGACCTTGAACTCCAGCTGAAGAGAGGGGACATGGTTAGCCACTATACAGCCATGGAAGGTTGGAGCATTGAGTGGCAGTAGGAATAATTAAGAATATCTTAAGGCCTGAAACAGGGATCTCTAATCCCATGAGGGCTGATTTCAACCTATAAATACCTGGAAATGTTAATGGTGTTTATGCCTGTGAGCACACAGCTATGTATCTAAGCATTTGCACTTAAGGTAAAGACCCATCTCATCTTGATGGAAATAAAGATTAGCACATGTCTATCTGCTGGACTCTGCAGGTGGGAACTTTCTAGTCACATCCCCACCTCCAGCCACTTACTACTGCCCATATCCCCAGAACTGCCAAAACATCTTCCAAACAGCTGGAAGTTCTACTTGCTGACTTTGCAAAAGCCCCTCTTAAATTCCTCTTTTCTTAGAAAGTGACTCTGGCCAAGTACTGAGAAGTTCACACCAGATGGGATGCATTTACACAGAACCAGGGCCAGAGAACCCCCATCTCTTCATGCATGTCCACAGGCTGGGCAGAAAATATCCTCTGAAGCTCTGCTTTTCACACCTGTCAGATGTAACAACTCTGTGTATGTATATGCACTTTGGTGAAAGAGACTTCCCTGATTAAGAAAATATTTTTAAACAAATACACCATTAGACTTATTTTCTACCACAGTGCCATTCCCTTCATCCTCATGATCTTGAACCAAAGCCAAAAAGATGTTCTCTAGTCATGTGTCTTTGAAAGAAAGTTGGAGCTTGGATATGTCCATTCTCTATTTAATTTATGAGAGAAATGTGTTCTGACTACAATCATGCCAGTTGACATCCTTTCTTTTTCCAGGGCCTTTCTTGGGGGGGGGGGGGGGCTGCAATATTCGTATTCAAGTTCAGGCCACTCTTATTTTGAAGATGTGAGGCTGTAGGTTGGGTTTCCTGGAAGATGGGCTCTGAGATGGAAATAGCACACAGGAAGTCAAGTAGGGTACACTTGGAAGAAAAGGGAAGGAAAGGGAAGAGAAGGAAAGGGAAGGGAAGGGAAGGGAAGGGAAGGGAAAGGAAGGGTAGGGAAGGGATGAGATGCAAGATGGGGCAGAGGAAAAACCAGGTTGTAGAGAAGGCGTCTGCCGACCCCAGAGGGGGCTCAGAAGATGGAAAGCCCTTCAGCATTACCCACTTCACAGGACAAGCAGAGGACTTTCTGCATCAACATTCATTGGCAGGCTACTCCCAAAGGCAGGCTTTGGGTGAGACAACTCTCTCCAGTGCAGGTCAGTTTCCAGAGACAGCCAGAAACAATTCCTACTACTGAAGAGCAAAGCCATTCATTGTTGAAGGGACATGGAAGTGACGCATTACAGCATCCACTATGTATTTTGTATCCACAGCTAGAGTTCAAGTTAGGCAGGCTGATGTCATGGGGCAGCCCTGGACCAAAAGAGCACCAAAGATCAGTGATCTTTGGTCAAGCAGAACTGAACAACTCAATCATTGAAGTTTTGCACCCCAATAAAAATTAGGGCTCCTTGATGTTCACAATCCTTCCCTAGATTCCATAAAACACAGTCCCTGGCCACTTAAAGGCTGGCACAAGCTGGAATAGATTTATCTCACCCTGATACTCACTTGTGGTCCCCTTCCTGAAAAGGTGACGTCAGCCAACAGAGTCCACTGCTATAGACAACCCTGTGCCTTTAAATCAGGCTAACTCAACCAGAACCAACAACATGGGCCATCACAAGTATTCCAGTTCCTCTCACTTTGCTTGGGATCTTGCTCGCACTCCCAGAGGTGAGCATTTGCCTGGCTTGAAGATTTCCTTCACCCCGCTGGCCTCTGGGAAGAGCTGAAGGATTATGAATTTCCCAGTTGGGGTCTTCGTCCTCCATGCTTCTGACTCACCATCACTCTCTTACTTCCTCATCCCCTAGATGTGTTAGAGAGACTCTGCATGCCAATTCCAATACCTAGTATTGTGGCTTGAATCATGTCCCCCCAAAATGACATTTTGAAGTCCTTTAGTACCTGAAAGGTGACTGGATTTGGAAATAGGCTCTTTTAACCTAACTAGAAAGGTAGTTAGTTTAAAATGAGGTCGTTAGGGCAAGCCTAATCCAATATGACTAGTATCTTTATAAAAAGGGGAAATTTGGTCATCCACCCAGGGAAGATGCTATATGAACATGAACGCAGAGGTTGAACAATGTGTCTACAAGCCAAGGAATGCCAAAGATTGCCAGCAAGCCATCAAAAAGTAGGGAAGAGGCATGGAAGAGATTGTCTCACGCCAACCCTACTGGCACCCTGATCTTACACTTCTAGCCTTCAAAACCAGGAGCCAAACAGATAATGTCTTGTGTCTAAGCCACCTGCTTGTGGTATTCTGATAGGACAACCCAAGCAGAATAGCCCACCTGTCCTTGCCCACTCATAACCTGTATCCTGGTCGTCATTCTGGACACGCCTACCACAAGTCCCCAGAGGCAGGGAAACCAGACATTACACGAGGGGCACAGGCCAGCAAATAAAAGAGATGGCAGCAGCACTTTAGAAGCTAGGTCATCGGCCAGTCAAAACCACAAGGGGCTGGAGCGCCTGGGTGGCTCAGAGGATTGAACCTCTGCCTTCAGCTCAGGTCATGATCTCCTGGGATCGACCCCACATCAGACTCTGCTCTGTGGGGAGCCTGCTTCCCTCTCTTTCTCTGCCTGCCTCTCTGCCTACTTGTGATCTCTCTCTGTGTGACAAATAAACAAATAAAAACTTTAAAGAAAAAAACACCACCATGGGCTGTCACCTAACACCCATCAGAATGGCCACTACCCAAAATCAGATAATAGCAAGTGTTGCCAAAGATGAGGGGAAATTGGAATATCCATGAGTGGCTGGTGAGAATGTACAATGGTGTGCCATGGAAGACAGTAAGAAGGTTTCTCAAGACACTCAAGTAGAATTACTACATGTCCCCACAATTCCATTTCTGGTTAGAGATCCAAAGGGAACTGAAAGCAGGATCTAGAGGACATACTTGCACACCTGTATTCACTGCAGCATTATTCACAACAGCCAAGAGGGGGAAGTAGCACAAATACTCACCCACAGGTGAACAGATAAGCAAAATGTCTTATGTACATACAGTGGATAATTCAACCGCAAAATTAAGGAAATCCTGCAACAGGCTACTACATGGATGAATCTTGGGGACATGGTGCTGAGTGGAATAAGCCAGTCACTGCAAGACAAACACTGTTTGATTCTACTTACCTGGGACCTCTCGAGTAGCCAAAATCATGGAAAGAGAAAGTAGAGAGGTGGCTGCCAGGGGATAGGGGGCGGGCAGAACGGGGCCGGGGGGGTGTTATTCAATGGGTATAGAGTTTCAGTTTCGCGAGGTGAAAAGTTCTGGAGATCTGTTACACAATAATGTGAATGTAGTTAACACTACTAAACTGTACACCTAAAAATTAAGAGAATAAACTTTATGTTATGTGTTTTTTTAACCACAATTAAAAAGTAAAAGAAAGAGATGCTGGAAGCCAGGCCACCTGGCTCCCGGCCCAGCCATCTTTTGCATGGCGTGCCCCTCTCCCTGCCTGCACTGGGGGAAAATGCCGTGGGCACAGAAAGGCAGAGATGGGAGTGGTGGATCCGTAAGCCAAACGAACATCCAACACTATCAGCAAAGGCATTCCGTGTGAATGCTCTGCAAAAGGACAAGGGACAGACTGGTCATTTGACAAAAGGACCGCCCATCCACTGAAACGGGGAAAATGGTATTCATTGAACGTCTCCTGGGGGGCTCCACGTATCTCCCATCTGACCTGATCTCAGCCACACTGTTGACTGTCCCCTCCTTTCTTCATCCTGGAGAGAACACAGCTGAAGAGCAGAGGTGAAAGGACCTGTTCCAAGCCCCCCAGCCCACGGGAGGCTGACCTGGGACCTCCTCCCACTGCCCTAGTTGCCCATTTGAAGACTAGTTAGCGAAACCACTTGGCTTTCAGAGCTTTTAGGACCCTGTCAAAGGGGTAACTGGAGCTCTCTCTCTGCCACACACACTTATCGGTGTGCTCATCTGTTTGGTTTTTTTTTCCTCTTTTTATTTTTATTCTGGAAGGGAAAATGGATCAGCGAGTGAAAAATATTTTCCTTAGAGATCGTTCAAGGTATTTGGCGATTTGGATTGCCAAATATCACAAAAGAGAAAGAAGTATGATGTGGGGCCGAGGGTGAAAGTAAGCATTCAACCAGTCCTAAGAGGTTGGGAGAAGTTTCCAGCATGGCTCCCTGGCCACCGCCCCCGACGTTCACACAGCCTTTGGAGTTGGCCGGCCCTGGGGAGGCTGCTCCAGGGTGGCCCAGGACACTGCTTGCCAGTCTCGGTTACCCTCTCCAATCCTGCCCACCGAAAACAAACCCACTGCCCCACCCCCAAGCCTCCGTGTGTTCAAATTTCTTTCTCTCTTGCCAAAACCTGATTTCCTGTTTCTAAGAAAAAAAACTTTTAAAATACCCCTTTAAAAAAATCTCCTTAAGGCAGCTTACACATCAAAGAGCTTTTAGAAAGTAGGGTTCTGTTTGGTTAAGTACACGTGAATCAGAAAAAATTTTCGATTAAATTTCCCTTTTAAGTGCTAAGGATTTTTACTGGGCACAGGCAAAGGGTTTTCAGACAAAGCACAGCTTCTTGGAGGCCGCGAGGAACATTCATGTCATCCAGTGTGCTCGTTGCAGAGATGAGGACCCCAAAGCCCTGAGAGAGAAGGTGATTTGCTAAGGCCTTCAGGCAAGGAAACATCAGAACCGAACCCTAGCCAGGGCGCCTCATTCCCGGTCTGGTGGTGTTTCCATACTTCTGTCAATTTCTCTTAAGTAGGAAATTTTAAGACTTTTTCTCAGTCAAGGTGATTTAAAGTTTGAAACATTCAGAAGGAAGTTACCGATCTCATTTATTAAATGTATCAGAGTCTAAAAAGAATGGCCATAGTCCCCTTACTGAGCACTTCTCTTATAGGTATATTATTCATTTAATCACCACAATCATTCTATGAGATATTTACTGTATTCTATTTCACAAAGCAAAAAAGAAAGAAAAAGGAATTTTTAAAAGAGGGGAGGAGAGGGAGAATAGGATTCAAATTCTGGTTTGAGCTTTTGCTCTATTTCTTGAGGGACCAAAATGTGCCAGGCTCTTCCTCATACCAGATATCCCACAACCTTCCGGGCAGAATTCTGAGGTAGTGTTATCATCTCCGTCACACAAATGACAAGAGCAGATCTTCAGGAGTTGTGCCAACTCTCCCAAGTTCTCACCACCGGCGAGTGGTGCCATGGGGTTTGGAACCTACGTCCGGATGGCAAAGCCCACCCTCTTTCTGTTACTTCACAGGGTTGTCTTGAGGGTCAGATCAAGTCATGGAAATGAAAGCCTTCAGAAAAACTGTAAAGAAGGTAACATGTTAGAAGGATAATTATTTGAATTCTAAGCTGTTGTATTTTTCTAAATTTCCACTCTGGCTTTTACCGGCAGGATCCCAGAGCCAGCCAACGACCAGGGGCCCAAGTCTTTCAGCTGAAAAACATTTTCCAAATAAAAGATTTGATTGAACACACTCTTGTTTTCCTTGGGTGGGTCCCAACCACCCAAATGTTTAATTGGGTTGGAAAGTTTTGATCCTGATGGCCATTGTTGGAGGCAAATGAGAGACATGGAGCCTTGCTCTCTGACCCTGAGAGGAGAAGGGGGCCCAAGAAAACCACAAAGAGCAGTCACCCCTGCAGCACTGTTAGATCAAATGCTGGTTCATTCATTTTCCTGCTCACTTGTTTATTCTAGGCTGTCTTATGAGCACCTTTTGCAAGTCATACCCTGCTAGAGGCATATGGAATACAAAGGAATAACTATAGTCTTTCCCTCAAGGAGCCCACAGGGCTGAGGACTTGGACAATAACATCCTGCATGAATGTTCCCCTGCCCTTCCTAGTGAGAACTTACTCTTCTCTCTTCTTGTGCCATAATTTATGCCTGTGTTAGGGGCTGAATTTTGGGCCCCTCACCCCCACCACCAAATTTGTGGGTTGAAGTCCTAACCTCTTTACCTCGAATGTGACTGTATGTGGAGACAGGCCCTCTAAAGAGGTAATTAATGTGAAATGAGGTTGTGTAGGTAGGCTTTGATCCAGTTGGGCTCGTGTCATCGTAAGAAGAGGTTAGGACACAGGCACACAGAGGGAAGGCCACATAAAGACAAGGAGAGAAGATGGCCGTCTACGAGACATGGAGACAGGTCTCAGAAAAAACAATCCTGCCACACTTTGATCTCTTCCTTCGAACCTCTGGAACTGTAGGACAATGAATTTCTGTGATTTAAGACACCTGCTCTGAGGTTTTTGCTATGGCAACCCCAGCAAACCAATACAAGTGGCTAGAACCTTGACTCTGATCTGCAGGTTATGAGAATTATTTTGGTGTTTATTGAATGAAAAAATAAGGATAAAAAATAACCCTGGGTCAACTCTCAATAGGTTTGCCGTCTTAAGGGGAGACTGGCATTTATTTTTCCTTGTTCTGGGCTAGGTGCTAGAGGCACTGGGATGGAAATCCTGTGAGCCTTCTCAATAGAGTACTCTAGTGGGGAGCCAAGCTGACACCTCATGCATAGTGATTTAAGTGCTGTGATAGGGGACTGCAATGTTCAGAGTGCAGAGGAACCCCCTGACCCAGCTAGAGGAGGGACAGTGTCAGTGGACTCCTCCCAGAGAAGAAACTCCCCAACTGTCTTGAAGTACAAACAGCTATGACCAGGAGAGGGTGGGGACAAAACCATTTCAGGGACGTGCACAAGCACTGGGTTTGAGTGGCCCAGCCATGGCTAGACATTGGTGTGAGGGAACGGGAAGAGAGAAGGACCCTGGCTGCAGCCGAGGCCAGGTCATGGAGACGGCAAGGGGCAGCCTTCAACAGAAGAGGCACTTCAGTTCACTGAGTTGAATTGAAATAACCACCCCTAGACATGGCGTACAGACCCACCCACAGAGAAGAAACCATCCAATTTCCCTTTCTCCTCTGCTCCAGCCGACCAGGCCCCATCATTGCCTCCTTCACGCCACCTTCTTCTTTGAGAAATCTGGCCAGATATTGGCCTGGGGTGGTCTTTCTCTTCCTCCTGGTCACAATGATGCTATTTGTTGAGGGGCCTTGCAGAGTGACAGAGCCTCTTCAAGTCAGCAGACCTGGGACCCAATCCTGGAAAGTTCTGGGAACTTGGGGTGAGTCACTCTAATTCTGGAAGCCTCTGTTTCCTAATCTTTGAACTGAAGGTAACAAGACCCATCAGTATCCATCCTCCTTTTCTTCCTTTTCATGATGGAGTCTTCATCCCGTTTTAGCTGGGCACACACAGCCATGAGCTGGAAGCTGTGTTTCCCGGCCTCCTTTACTGCTGCAGCGGTCAGAAGCCTCATCTCAGAACAGTGGACGTGAACATAAGTGAGACAAGCAACCCTCGAGTCACTCCTTAAAGACAGCTTTTCTACTTGCCAGGGGACCTCTTTTACTCTTATCAAGGATTGGGAAATGGAAGCACCCAGAGCAGGTCCCAAAGCCGCACCATGCAGGTGATGGACTGACCTCCCAGCCAGGGGTCCTGGATGCACCCCTGACCACATCCCCCTTGACTCTTCATCTGCTTTGTTTACACCACTGAAACCTGGGTCTCTTTGGGCAAACATTTTACCTATAAAGGATAAAGGTTATCTATAAAGGTTACCCTAAGTAACCCACAGCCTTATTTTGGAGACTATAGATAATATATTCAAAGCTACTTGACGTGTAGTGGAACGGTGATTAGTTGGTGCTAATAGCTATTATTAGGATGAATTAATAAGATGTGGTGACTTGCTAGGTATGGTTGGCAAGGAAAAGGGAAAGCTCCTCAGACTCTGGGTTTTCTCACTCAAGAGTCTAGAACCATGGGGCGACTCTGAGTAGAGATGGGGGTGGACTAAGGAGGAGCCAATGGAGAGGGGAAATAAAGGCAGACTTTGGCTGTATTGAGTTTTAGTTGCTGGAAGGGCTCGTGGAAAGAGATGCCAACAGGCAATTTGAAATTCAAGCTGAAGTTGGGCCCCCAAACCAAGAATTGTTGAGAGGATCCGGGGCAGGGGGGAGCTATAGGACTGGATAAGATTTCCAAGGGTGAGAGCCACAGACCCAAGTCTTAGAAGGATACTGAGGAAACCAGGCTGTCTAGAGAAATGATTTTTAAGGTAATAGGGAGAGAAATAAGTAGAAAAGCTAGGTCAGATCTTGTAGAACAGCAGAAGCCCTGGTGAGGAGTTCAACTCTACTCTACAGGCAGTCGGGGGGCCATGAACATTTCTGAATGAAGAGGAGGGTGATGAGGAAACTCCCTGTCCTACCAGAGGATCCCTGGGTGACACAGAGGAGCACACTTCATCTAGCCAGGTAAACTGCTGCACTGGGATTTAGCAGACGCATACAAAGTATAGGAAACAATTTCACTAAACCTTTGGTCTCTAGGTGATAGAATTTTTTAAAAATAAAAGTTGGATGAAGTTAAATGTTTTAAAAGGGCCATGTGTATTATGAACTCAGTAAATCAAAGCACTTTAAGGTTGAATATTTTGGGAAGATTCTCCATAGAATCTTGACCACATTCTGACATCCAAGAAGAATCAGCCTGCTTCTTGTGAGAGCAAAGATTTCGCCAGAGTGATCCCATGGACTGAAAAATAACACTGCAAAGGAGGTGGGAAGACAGGTGTCTCCCATTCATCCTTTTGGTCCTTTAGTCAACAGAGAGACATTGAGCGTGTACTCCATTTCTGTGTACACTGGGTGCTGAAGGGTGAAGAGGAAGACAAGAGGGTGGGTGAAGACAAGAGACAAATCTATTGGGAGTTGAGCAGTTCATGGTGGAAAATAAGGCTGAATGAAGGGATAAAAGTAAAGGGTGCTGCTGCCTTATCTCAGGGAAGTTCCCTCCAAAGCAACCTTTTGCACCCAGTAGGAGAAGGGAGCCAAGCGGGTCTCCGAGGCAGAAGCAACAGCAAAGGCCCAGAGATGGGAGAGGGCATGACATGACTGGCCATGAGGTCAAGGCCAGCAGCAGAATGAGGAGAGGCAAAGGCCTAGATGCGAGTTTAAGGAGACACTCACTCTCAGGGTCATAAAATTGCCAACCCAGAGAGTAAATATCTCCTGACATCCTGGGCCCAAGCCACTCTCCTTCCATTCTTGGATCATCTTAGTCCAAACCTTGGTGGTAGGAGCTGAGTGCAGGATGCAGAGAGTGGTAGCAGGCCCCAGGATGGCCACTAGACTCAGGAGATCCCTACCAAGAGGCCCAGGCCACAGACACTAACTTGCTTGCTCTGCTTAAGAAACTTGATGTGTAGTTTCCAAGAAACCCTACATGCCTGGAGGGGTCACCTCAAGGGTAAGAAGAGGCTTTTGACCCACCTCTTGATATGTTAGAGGATCTTCACTAAGAAGGGCCCAGCCTTGTGTCCCAACATGACAAGGCTGTAAAACTTCAAGGAAGCCCCTCCCCCACTCTGGACTCAAATTTCCTTTTGTGTACCATCAGAGGATTGGATTTGATGAACTCCAATCCTCCTTAAAAAGTCCACACTTATCAACTCCAGCAAATCAATCCCTGGAAGGATTACCATGTTGCGGTTCTGCCACCAGCTCCACTCCAGTGCAGGTATAGGCTCCACTGGGGCACCTAGATGCTGCCCTAAGGAAAATCTTTGGAGCGACTTAGAGTGGCCTCCACCCTCTGAGGGTAGAAGGATAGAGACACGTAGATCCAGGACACCAGCTACTCGAATTTTCCACTCTTGACTCACAGCGCCCTGCCCAGAAAGGCCTTTGGGTTGCAGACTGCACACAGTTCAGAATGCAAGGATTTAATAGATGTGTTTGCATGTGCAGGATGAGCCAAAGAATAGAAACTCTGTCCCATCTAGAGTGAACGCCCATGGCAGACACACAGTCCCTGAAATAACTTGATAGTTAAAGTTGGGAGAGGCAAGAGCTGGGGAAGGAGAGACAGCTGTCTCTCAAGTCAAAGAAAGCACAGCTGTACACCTGCAGAGAAAGACCTCTGGACCTATCACCGAGAGCTGCGTAGACCCACGACAAAGGCAAGCAGGTGGCAGAAGTTCCTTTAATAAGTCAGTTTGTTTTTGCTTCAGGTTTTGGCAACCAAGGATTTGTCTTCTAGAAAATGGAAAAGTTCAAGTTCAAAGATTTAGTCTCCTGCAGCCTGCTTCAGGCAAGTTGAATTAAGCAAGTAGTGAAAAAATCAACCTTGAGAAGAGAGAGCTAGGAAGTTCAGGATGGATTCCAGTTTGACCTGGAAATAAAAAAAATCTTCCCCCTGCCTTGAACTTCAGAAAGTGCTTTCATTTGCTACTCTTAGCTCTGAACCATCCTAACAGCCTTTTAAGAGGTGACTTGTTATTTCTATTTTGCACTGAGAAAACTGAGGCACAAAGAAGGAAAGTGACTTAAGCCCAAGGCCACATGCTGGCAAGTGGTAAGCTGGAATTCTATCCCAGGTCTGTTTGAACCTGGGATGTCCATCCAGCAGAGCACATGCTTCCAAACAGTCCGATGAAGTAGGTATTTACTACACCTCAGATTCAAAGAGGTTAACCCAGGTTTACACAGACAGTAAATTCAACACCAGGAGGTGAACCTAAGTTTGTTAGCACCAGAGCTAGGCCTCTTCCCACCACACCGCCCTGCTTTGGTGACCACTCTGCCTGATGTACCCCTCTAAACTGCCAAAGCAGCTTCTGGTATACAGTAGGGGCTAAATAAATACTTGGTAGATAAATCAGTCTTTCTTTGAAGTAAAGTTTTATTAGGAAAGCAAATGATCACCTTCGCTGAGCAAGATAGTCGGTGATTCATATTGCTCAGGACCTAAATCTGGATTTGGAGCAAAGCTCTTGACTTAGCTATGAAATACGTCCCTGGCCCCTCCCTCCTTAAGAACAGGAACAACTGGAGAAAGAACTCACTGTTCCTCTCTGGAATGAGAATTAAACCATAAATTAGGCTTTTCTGGGTTTTTTAGGGCGATCAGGGAATAAACTTGGTACTTGACCACATTCTAACATCCAAGAGCGCGGGTCTCTAAGAGGCCAAGCATTCCTTTTTTTCCCCATTATCTGTCCCTTTGTTAGGGTATGGTGATTGACCAATTAACAATTATAGAAGAACTGCCATGCTTACCTCTAGGGAAATTCATTCATATTCGTCTTCTACGTTGTTTCAAGTAGTGGGCAAAGCACTAACATCTGAGGGGTGGGAGCCTGCGGAGGGCAGTGCAGGGAAAGGGGCAGCCGCATACAGGCACTCTTCCACACAGGACCCGTTTAATCCTGTAGTCAGCCTACGAAGGACCAAGCCCCATTTCACAAGGGAGGAAATTAGGGGTCAATGTAGGGCTGGAGTTACTAATTTCCCCACAGCTAATAAGTGGCAGAGCCAGGATTTGAAGCTAAGACTTTCTGAACTCAGAACCTATGTTCTTCCCCATATACCTTAATTAAAGTCTACAAATAATAGGTATGATCACAGGGAAAACTGCTCCACCAAGGGCTTCACTTACTTTTTAAAAAATATTTTATTTATTAATTTGACGGAGAGAGAGAGAACACAAGCAGGGAGAATTGCAGGTAGAGGGAGAGGGAGAAGCAGGCTTCCTGCAGAGGAAGGAACCTGATGCGGGACTCGATCCCAGGACCCTGGGATCATGACCTGAACCAAAGGCAGTTGCTCAACCCACTAAGCCACCCAGGTGCCTCAGAGCTTCATTTACTTTATCTTCCAGTATGTGAGGATCAAAAATGATGGAGAGTAGGCATTAGAACTTCCATTTTATAGGTGAGGAGACAGAGGCTAATGTTTCCAGTGATGCACATATATAATATACACTCCATATAATTCCTATTTTGTAGAAGAAGGAGCTGAAGCTCAAAGCCAATAAATTTGCATAAACATTTACATATGTTAATATTGTGCTCCTACTATGTGCAGATTCTGTGCTGACATTTGTATTTCTCCAAACCTCAGTGGCTTCTTTTCTAAAATGGGGATGAACAGCTGAACCAGAAGCAATCAGCTAGAAAGGGCTGCATTTGGAGCTGCTTCTAGACTTTTCCAATTTTCAAACTTGTTGAACTTGATTATGTCACAAGAATCTCAAAGCTTTTAACTATTTCCTTTTATCTTGATAGCCTCAAATATGCGGCTCCTAGAAGCATTCAGTGGGGACCATTTTATCGGTTGCTAGCCAGTGTAGATATTCAGACAAATACTTCCCCATATCTGTGTACGACGTCTTCGACTCTGACACTTACAAGAATCCTTTACTTGTGGAATCAAAAGTATTCGTTCCACTAGTGTAGGAAGCTTGCATCTGAATAAACCCTGCCTGGCATGTCACCTAGGAGATGGAGGGAGGGAAGAAGCTTATTAACTTCCTCCAAGAGAATGGACAAGGAGGCTTTTTGGTCAGGGCTCTATGCCAAGTACTTAAAATTAAAACGGTCTTTGTCCTCTTGGGGTGCAAGAGAAGCTGTATGTTGGACAAACCCAGGGAAGATGTAGTCAGAAACGCTTGTTCAATCCTTGTAGAAAGATTCCTTTCCAGCCAAGGTTGTTGAGTGCCAATCATGAGCTTAGGGAAGTTCAACAAAATACCTGGGGAGCACGTGTGTGGTCCTTGGAGGCCAGGTGCAGAAGAAGGCGGGGCAGATGAGCTGGGCCTTGAAGAGGAGCTGTGTTTCAGAACATCAGGGAAGTCCAGGCACAAACACTGACATGAGCAAAAGCTTGAGTTGAGAAATTGGGGGCTAGGGCCACACAGAGGAAGATCGTTCATGTCTAGACCAGAAATCTGGACTTAACTTGCTAGAGAGTGCTGCAGGTTTCAGTAGCCAAGAAATGTAATCAGAACAGTTTTAGGGAAAGTGGTGTTCTACTTATGCACCAACCATCTGTTGGATACTTTGCAGGCATGGCATCTTTTCCTTATTGCGCTTACTGGGACTGTGCACACAGTCTAGCAGGGACATTCTGGATGTTTTCGGGGTGGGAAGTGTTGCAGTGGGATGCATGCAGGCTACGGCCCCACTGAAGACAAGGGCCAGAGGGCAAGTGGCTCATTTAGGAGAAGCATTCATAGGGTATGGAGGAACTGAGAGAGGAAAAAGAAACTAATATCACAGGAGTGACTAAGACTTAATCCCCCTGGATACTCCTGGGAGACCGTGCAGAGTACATTTCAGAGCTGTCCCACCTAAGGTAGGAGGAAGCAGGGGTGTTTGCCTACCAAATCCCATTCTCCATTGCCTCTGGGCTGCTCCCTGGAGGCGGGAATGGCCAGGCCACTTGCAGGCTGTGCTCTGTGGCCAGAGAAAGCTCTGAGGCAGATGGTCCCGGACACTAGAAGGGCATACAGGAAGGGGGAGTCCTGAGGGGATTCAAGCAGAGGGGAGGTAAGCTCCCTCCATGGTTCCCTGGAGGAACAGGGAGGGCACGATTACATAGGTGGTGCTGGAGCCGAGGAGAGGGGTTGCAAGGAACCCACAAAGTCTCTCCAAAGGGCAGTACCATAGACAGTACACTCTGGTAAGTAAAATGAGAGAGGTGAGAAGGAAGAGTGAGTTATGTCACTGAGCAAGGAGGCAAGGGCTAGACCACAAGGACCTTGGGCTCCCTTTAGATTTTCTTTTGTGCTCAGCAGGGCACTATGGAAAGAACTTAACTCAGATGTGACATTGTCAGAATAGCATGCTTCTGAGGAGGAGGGATGGGGAGGCCAGACTGGAGGTGGAGAGTGTGAAGGTGTGGGGGGCCTGGTGGGAGGGCACCTGGGGAGGGAGGGAATTACAGGCTCATGCTGAGGCAGAGGCTGTAGGGATTAGACAGGAAGAAGCTGACAGGAGAGATAGTTAGGGAGAAGACACTACAGGCTGCTCTCCCTACGTCTAGAAGGATACATAGAGTTTGCCTGCTAAGTATGCAACCAATAAGGAAAAGGAGCTAAGGTACAGAACCCAGAGGTTCGGGGCCTGTTGGAGAGAAGCCAGCCACAGAGCAGGGATGTTTGAGGACATCGCGTTGTCCTGGTACAGAAGCCGCAGGGAGGAGCACGGCACAACCATCACTGCTGGTCAGCAGAAGTCAGGCCGAGGGAGGTCCTAGCCAAGATCACAGCTGTTCCTCGTGAGCAGGGAGGTGGCTGCCGACTCCTTGACTTTCTCAGTGAGGGAGCAGTCAGGTGGCAGGGTGACAGCAGTAAGGACTGGTGAAGATGCGGAGGCTGGTGGGACCAACCAGAGGGCAGGAAGCCTGGCCACCAGTAGCATGTGGCTTTGATGGGTGTGAGTGGTGTGGGGCGGCAGGGGACCCGAGGTGTTGCAAGACCATGAAGCACCCTCAAGCCAAGGGGGCTGACTGAGCCATGGCCTGAGGAAGAGACTAGAAGCAGAAGAGTTTGAAGATGAAAAAGGAGGACTTCTTGAAGGAGACATCAGAAGATACAAAGAATTAAGACTCCTTTAAGTAAGGCCATCCCTGCCACTAACCACCTGGGTGACCACGGTAGCTAGTCCCCAAGGTGAGTGATTCCTGCCACCTGGTGTTCACAGCCTCGTGTGGTCCCCTCCCAGAGGACCAGAGTGGGTCTGTGCCACCACCAGAATATGGCAGACATAACGGTACGTCAGTTTCATGATCAAGGTAACAAAAGGTCTGTGGTTTCCTTTTGGACCTCTCTCTCTCCCTCTTTCTCATCACTTGGTCTGGGGAAATCAGAAGTTCTGTTGTGAGCAGCCCTATTCAGATGCCCACATGGGACAACATGAACCCTCTGCCCTATAAGTAACCTTGAGCTTGGGAGTGGGTGGCCCTGCCCAGAGGACCGCAGTCCCAGCCAACAGCGTGACTACAGCACCATGAGGAAGACTGAGCCAGGGCGGCCCAGCTAAGCCCCTCCCGGCTTGCTCGCCCCCAGGAACGGGGTGAGAGAGTACTTACTGAATGTGTTATGCCGCTACATCTGAGGTGTTTGTGATACAGCCAGAGATGACTCACACAGTGATCTTCCTAGAATGCTTGCTGCAACGATAAAATGACCTAAAGAATGGCCTTATGTAGCCGCTCATGAAAATATAGAGGAGAGAGAAAGGGGCAGACTCAGAAGATCAGGTGGATGAAGGGCTACCCCCCTTATGATGTAAGAGGCAAAGAGCAGATGCTTCTGGTCCTGATCTGTTGAGCCCTCCCCAGGCCGGGCACCGGTGAGGGACCTGATGCAGTGCCTCACCCGAACCCCTGGCAGGACTGGAGAAATGGAGAGTTTTCCATTTACTTAGTAATTCGATGTAGATGCAGACCTGAGAGGGAAGAGAGGAAAAGCTGGGCCTTGCTCAGGGCAGAGCTTGGGGGGGGGGGCCTTCAGAGAGGCAAGGTGGCGCTGGGCGTGGGGAGGAAGGTGAGCACAGAGCAGACAGCCAAGGTGGGAGGCGTCCCCAGTGGGCAGCCAACTCCCTCGGCACAGGAGGATTCCCACGTGGGTCTAATTGAAGATCCAGCTCACTTTATATCCTTTTAAAGTAAAAACTCAGGGATGTTCCCAGGCCATCTGTGTTTACCAGAAAGGGCCATTTTTCCACCTCCTGATGTCCAGGAAAGACACTCTAAGAAGGAACAGAGCGTGCCTCCCCACCCATCACCTCCTCCCTGCAAGCAGGCCCCGCTTGGCTCCGAGCGCCTCCATCCACAGATGAGCAAAGCACTGTATGAAGTGCTCGGAGGAAGGGAGATGGAAACATCCCAGTGTCGTTCAAGTTATCCTGGAAACGCCCACATATGGTACCTTTGGTCTGAGCCATCTTCCTTTCATCCCCAAGACTAACTGGACATCTCAGTGGTTGTCTTCCCCAGAAGGCAGCCAACCACATAAGAAATCTTTCATTAGGGGCACCTGGGTGGCTCAGTTGTTAAGCATCTGTCTTCGGCTCAGGTCATGATCCCAGGGTCCTAGGATTGAGCCCCACATCAGGCTCCCTGCTCAGGGGGCGGAGGGGAGGCCTGCTTCTCCCTCTCTCACTCTCCCTGCTTGTGTTCCCTCTCTCACTGTGTTTCTCTCTGTCAAATAAATAAAATCTTAAAAAAAAAAGAAATCTTTCATTAACACATTATTAAGAATTTTTTAATCAACTAAGTCATTACCTCATTTCCAAATTGTTTTTTTTTTCATGTCCTAGAAATATAAAGAAATTTGTGGTATAGACCTCTAACTACACAAAACAAATAAACCTAAGGGATTTTTGTAATAGAAAATAAATCAGGATTCATTTATGAATAATGTTTTCCTATTTGGAATCATTATTTTTTTTAATGAACATCATGGCTGACAAGTATGTATTTGTACATATGTTGCAGTTTGCAAAACAAGTCTTTCATACCAACTCTGCACAATAGCAGGGCAGGGTACCCACTCCTTTTCAGAGGAGGGACCAGCCTGCTGGGAAGGGAAGCAGGAATACAGTAAGAACAGGTGAGGATTCCTATAGTTTGCTCAGCCTCAGTCTCCTCATCTGTGTAATGGGGATGAGAAGATTACCGACTTCCACTAATTAAAATTCTCATACTGCTTAGAACTTAACTTGGTCAGTAAGCAAATGACACTCACTTATTGCTGTTGTCACTTTATACTGTAAATCTGTAGGGATTAGAAGCAGTGTTTATAAACATGCTGAATATGGTGCCCAGAACACAGAAGAGATAAAAAGGAGGTTAATTATGAAGAGATAAAGCTGGGATTGTGGGAGAGGTTCTAATTCCTTAATAATTAATCTTTCCTCCGCATTTTAGGTACCTGGGCATGGGGTCAATGAAACACATCTCTTAGCTCTGAGAATGAGTAGACTAAATATTTATTGACTAGAAGGACATGGAAGAAAGGGAGGGAGGGAGGAAGGAAGGAAACATGGGAACATGAAAATATGGTAACATTTCATTGTCTACCCTAAGATAATGCCTGCCTGTATTCATGTTTTTGGAGATTCAGCACATTTCTCTGCATGAAACTTAGGGGAAGCAAGGATCATGGATCTGTAATATGTCAGTGTCTCTCTGTTTTCTAAAGAAAAAGCCATCTCCATATCCTTATTCAAGCCATCGCTAAATGGTTCCTGCCTCCCTTCCAGCCACCGTCCCTCTGGGGGAATCTCGCCATCCACCCATCCCTTCCAGCTTCCAAACCACTATGCCTTTCCCCATGTTGTGACCTCTACCTGAAATGCCTTCCCTCACTCCACCTACTGAAAATCTCCCCACTCCACAAGCTCCGGCCCAGAGGGCCGCCTTTCCCATTCCACCACCAGATGGGGACCTCTTTGAAAATAAGTATAACATCTTATCCTCCCTGTCCCCTTAGCACCCAGCACAGGGCTGGCACTGAGGAGAAGCTGTGTGTGATTGCTGAGCACACCAGTGGGAATGAAGCCATTGACCCAAGTTCCTTCCTGGCAGAGGGGGGCTGGAGTGGCCGCTTCCCAACCCCCAGGATACGCCTGCCAGGGAGAAGGTGGAAGAGACAGCACACATGTAACACCCTGTTCTTCTGCTTTGCTCATTTCACGGCTGTCAAGATGATGGGAAAAGTGGATATTACCCTGGTAATCACAAATCATCTGGGTGTTGCTCTGGTTTTTCTTTAACAGAATTATTCAAAGGGAGGGACCCTCCAATTATGGCCATGTGGAGAGAGCATCACACATGGCAAGACAGGTCATTTTAGAGCAGAGGAAAGGTGCTCTTGTAACTGGTCTGGCTTGGGTCCACAGCCTCTCTCTCTCCAGCACCTAGCAATGCTGCCACATGGAGAGGAAGGCAACTGCAGTAGCAAGGGGCAGTTCTTGGCTTTGACTGCAAGGCAGCTGCATGAGCCCGGGCAGCAAAGCCCCACACAAAGAAGCCATGCCCCAAGACACCTGCCTCATTCTCCTCACGACCCTGGGTTTGGGTCTTCTCACTTGCAGATGTGATGGCCTTCCCCATTCAGAGTGTCCTTGTTTCCCATCTAGTAGGCATCCAGTTAATCCCAACAACCCCTCAGCATTGTGATGAGATTAAAAAGACTGTCAACTCCATAAGGAAGAGAACTCTGGGACCAGCTGAATGATTGCCGCCTGACCTCAGACGACAGCTGTTGGAGGTATGAACAAACAAAGGTCCACCTAAGTAACACCGACATTAATGCACTCCTGGGAAAACTTAGCCCAACAAATTTTTATTAAGGCATTGCCCTGGACATGCACAAGGCTGTGGGGAATACAAAATAGATACTGTGTTAGAAGTCCTCCAGGCTTTTTTTTATTTTTAAGTAGGCTCCATGGCCAGTATGGATCCCAATGTGAAGCTTGAACTCATGACTCTGAGATCAAGACCTGAGCTGAGATCAAGAGTTGGACACTCAGCCAACTGAGCCATCCAGGTGCCCCCCTTCTCCAGGCTTTAAGATGATCTGAGCATAAGTAAAGCATAAGACCAAGCGAAGGAAGCAAACTAAGGAAAGGCTCTGAGAGATTGGCCTGAGTCAAGTAGGATCTGATGTTTCAACCTCCTCCTTCTGGAGGAGGCCAAGGTGCACACAGAAGACGGTATGAAGAACAATTGTGGGTACACTCGGCTTTTATTAGACCAAGAGATCCAGAATGGTCCAGTCTCCTCACACATGAAAAATCAAAGATTATATTAATGGTTGGACTTGTGCCCTAAACCTGTAAGTGGAGTTTGCTGGAGCTTTTTCTGAAGCTCTCCTCCCAAATTCAGATCTTGGAACCCTGCCACCAGCCTGCCAGTCACAAGGGGCAGGAGACTAGAGTTGAAAGTACTTGAGCACATGCCTGATGGAGAGGGGAGGAGGCTAGCTCCCAGCCCTGGAGGTTGGGCCCTGACTTCCCTTCCCATTCCCAGCCCTAGGAAGACAAAGCAGAGAGCCACACTCCTGTGCATGACGTTTTGATGTACAGCAACACCCCTCCCAGTAGTGTTGGAGAGTTTATCTCACTGTCTGCTATCGGATCAATCAATAAAGTCCCCAAAGCTGGGGGGTGAAAAGAAAGAGGGAACTTTCTCCCCATTGAGCCCTTCCACTGTGATGCTATGAGTGGGTGAGATATGTCTTTCTATTTGCTGGTTCCATGCCATTCTTTGCACCCACTGTGTCCTCTGCCTGGAATTTCCTCCCCTTCTGTTTTTCTAACACTTACTCACCCTTTAGGGCTCCTCCCAGGATCACCTCCTCAGGAAGGCCTCCCAGATGCCTGTCAGAGTCCACTGTTCCCTCCGAGGTAAGAGCAGGGTATGACCATGCCCAAGCATCGTGCTTACACATGGCACTATCCTATCACTTTACTTGTCTGAGGTCCTCCCCCATCAGTGAGTTCCTCAAGGACACGGAACCAGCCTCCTTCTTTTTTAATCTGGCACAAGGGATTATCAGATGCTGGTTATTCAGAAGATGAATATAGAGAGGGGAGAGGAGAGAAAAGCATTTCCTAACAATAGAAAGTACAAGTCTAGATAATAGTGAGGTCCCTGGCACTTGTAGAGAGCAAGCATCTTGCATATCTCGTGGAACCCCAAAGAGCCTCCTGCAATGCCACCCCCAGCCAAGACTCAAACCTAAATGTTTCTAGGAAAGGCAAGACCTTGAAGTAGAAACCTACATGACAGCTTGTGTGTAGGCTATTCTCTCTCTCTCTCTCTCTCTCTCTCTCTCTCTCTCACACACACACACACACACACACACACACACAACACACACACACGTACACACATGTGCACAAAGGTACCCACACACACCCAGATGACCCCAGATGAGAAGTCCTTTGCCTTGCTGATACCTTCACCCTCAGCCCACTTTCCCAGATGAGACTCCATTCACATGGCACAATAGATCTGCTCTGAGCAGAGGCAGAGCTTACCTTCTTACCAGTTGGACAATTTGATCAGGTGAAAAGATTCACAAACAAAAGCCAGAAAACTGAGTTCGTATCTGGAATCTACCGAGATTTGCTCTAGACTGAATGTTTGTGTCATATGTCGGGACCTAATCTTTAACATGATGGTGATTGGAGGTGGGGGCCTTTGGAAGGAGATCAGGTTAAGAGGGTTGTATGATTAGTGGGCCTATAAAAGAGACTTGATGTCCCCCAAGAAGATACACTGTGGTCCTAATCTCTAGCACCTGGGAATGTGATCTTATTGGGAATAGTGTCTTTGCAGATGTAATCAAATTCAGATGAGGTTACCCTGGATGAGGGTGAACCCTAAATCCAATGACTAGCATCTTTATTAAAAGGCCAAGTGAAGTTAGAGAGAATGCCATGGGGCAGAGATGGGAACCCCGGGCACTGCTGGAAGACATCAGACGCTATGAAGAGGCAAGGAAGCATTCTTCCCCAGAGCCTTCAGAGAGAACACAGCCCTGTTGACACTGTCAGAATTCTAGCCTACGGAACTGTGAGAAAATAAATTTTTCTTGTTTGGCATCCCTTGGTTTATGATATTTTGTTATAGCAGCCCCAGGAAACTAATACAGTAGCAAAAGCCTGAAGTAAGAGATGTTTCTCTGCAGTTCAGGCAAGATGAAAACACATGGGAAGGAGGTCAGGGGAGGAAACCAAAGGAGATGGAGACATAATTAACAGTTAACACTGGAAGACCCAAAGATCTCTATGACACACAGTTTTGGGTCTATATTTTTATCAACACAATCAAATGATGTCAGCAGAGAACCAACAGGCTTATAAACTAGTGTTCTCTTCAGAACAGGACAATCACCTGATTTGTTTTTTCTCAATTTAGAGAAAGATCCACCCAGTCAATCGGCCACCGAGTGTTTTTATGGAGATGGCATGTAGGCGTGTGTGATGTGTGAAGTCCCTGCCCAAGGGGCTCCCCATTCCGTGGGAGAAACAGGAATTTTTTTTTAAGATTTTATTTATTTATTTGACAGAGAGAAACATAGCTAGAGAGGGAACACAAGCTGGAGAGACAGTACTTTGAGTCAAGCAACATGCCAGCGGCTGACAGAACCCCCTGGGGCACACAGAGAAGGCAGGGCAGGAAGCATTAACAGATTCATTTGAACTGAATCAAGGAGGAGAAATGCAGATGGGATTGCTTACCATGCAATCAAATGACAAAAGTGAAAGAACATTCATGAAACAAGGAAGTACACAGGCAAACCCAGAGCATGTCCCACTAAGGGGCCAATGGTGTCCTTTGAATTGGCTGGATCCAGCAAAAAGGAAGAGGGCAAGTAAGATCTGTTGATTACCTACCTGTTTAGTATGTGTGAATTTCTCACTAACCAGTCAAGTGCAAGAAATGCCATTTATGTTTCTACAAAGAACATATATTCCATTCTAAGCTCATATTCTGCTCAAAGGCAAAAATCCTAGCGTAATCCATTTCAGGTTTTTCTTAAAAAACCAGAATTTTCTGAAGTGAGAGTTTCTTCCCTCCTGGGACAACCCTAAGCTTGTACCTTAGTCCTGATAGGAGTGGGAGTGTTGGAATGGCAGGGCTGGGGAATGCAAGGTCAAAGCACCAGGGAGAGAGATATCTCATCCTCAGTGGCAGGGTTGCCCATGGGATCCATGCAGCACCTGCTGCCCTAATCTCTTGACCAGCCTTACAACCCCCAGATCTGCTCCATGTCAATATCATGTCAGTCTTCACTGTTCTCAAAAACATGAATGTGACAGTTTGTTACTGTATCATCATGGCTGAGCTAGAACTACATTTCCCAGAATTCCTTTCCTATGGAATTTCAGGCTGGAGTCAGCCAAAAGAGAAATGTGCACAAGCTGTAGAAGAGGAGGTAAAGCTGCAGCCATTACTCTATGGATCTGTCTTGTTTAGATGAAGTGAGGGACAGATGCAGAGGTGGTAAAGATCTAGAATGTCTCATTCTCACTTGCCTACCTGCAGTCTTAGAAGCCTTTGGTTAGAGACTTTTCTCTGAAGCTTCAGCTGCCCAGTTCAGACCTTTTTTCCCCAAACCCCACAATCCTTTATTCCATAGGGTCACAGTGGTTCTACTTCCTCTATTGAATCCCCACCTGATCCAATAGGGAAATATTTTCCATTGTATGTAGGCTCTCTGTAGCAGAATTACTAATTATCCCTAAACATTCTATCCTGATTCTTATAAGTTATAAAGCCCAACATCTGTAAGTTTCAGCTGGTCTGATGGCCATGCAACAAGGGATTCCATTTGCAAGCCTTTCTTGCAGCTGAGGATGCCCATATGACAAAGTTCCAGTGAATAGGATATGAGAAAAAGTGATGTGTGAAATTTCTGGTCATGTCCTGGGAGGGAAGTGGCTTGCTTCCCATTTCTACTTTTTTCTTTCCCCTTTGCAGCTCACTGATATTCAGCTGTGGTGCATGAGAGCTAACCACAGCTGGGGAGACCAAACCAACACTCCAGGGGATAGTGGAGTCACAAGAAAAAAAGAACCACAGCCCCAGAGGACTCATGGAGCAGAGCTGCCTTTCCTCTCGGGACCACCTACCAATTTAAACTTTAAGATGACAGAAATAAACCCCTCTATCTCTCATTTAAGTCACTGTTACTATGGACTCAGTTAAAGAAGCCGAGCAAATACTCTATTACTCTTTCCATGTGGCCCTCTTCACCCCACTCATCAAGGCCAAAGTAGGGTGAGGTCCTTGTAGGGTTCATAACTTCCCAGAACAAGAGGTCAGATGCTTGGCAAAGACTCCCTGGTCCCACTTCTTTGGAGACCATCGAACCCATCTGGGGAGTCCTTCACCCTCTGCTTCATGTCTACAAGTGGGACGGGAGAACTTGTACCAGAGAGTCACTCTATTGCCCTACTCCCATCTCTTCCATGTCTCTACCAACTCAGACATGTCTGAGCTCTTTTTATACAAAACAACAGCATCATCCCTGTATCTTTGGTTATTTCATGTGTGAACTGCACGGCTTCAGCTGGTCCAGGCTTTGTCTTCTGAACAGACTCTATGCTGCCAGGAACTTCAATGCCTACTTAGAAACCCTACAGTGACTTTTTAAAATCTGCCCTAAGAGCCGTGCCTCATAAGCAGTGAATCTAGAATGTGCCTACTGCCACTTGAAAGGAAGGAGATACAGCAATTAGTACTTGACAGCGTCATCTCCAACACCTGTGAGGAGCATCCTGCTAGACACAGTTCATGTCCTCTGTGATACAGCCTCAGGGGCTAATTTCCTTATTTGTGAAATGGACCTAATATGACCCAGACCAATGAAATGATCAGCCCAAACACACACAGACTGGAAATTACAGAACAAAGTTTGATCTCAAATTCATGCTTTTTAGCTGCATACTTTTGTGGGGAGTGGGGGCTAAAGAAAATGGACTTTGGTTTCTCTTTTGATTTGTTTTTAAGTTTTATTTGCTTGGTGTCGTAGAATTTTGATGATTGCTCTTTTTCCTTTTTTTTCCCCCAAAAGAGGCTTATATTAAATTTATGTTTAAAATGATCTTTTAATATTTTATATATAGGCAGAAGTAGACTCATTAAATAACAGAAATATTAAAGTCATGTATCTTTTCAGAATAATGAGAGATTAAAGCAGAGGCAAAGAGATTTTTTAAGGACATACTTTTTAATACTCTTTGGATTTCTAAACTGATATTAATAGTATTACATTAAAGTTTTGATTCCTTAACTACAAATATTGAAATATTTCCCCCTGCATATTAAATGAACATCAGAAAAGGAATATTGGTTTTGAAAATCTGTGATTTCTGAAATACATATAAATGTTATGTCAATGTTTTGAATGTTTTTCTACTGAACTAGAGTTCTATTTCTCTTCCCCAGTACCTCCAAAATGATTTCTGTGACTTCTGCAGATGTAGTAGTGAGAGCAGAACTCCATCAGAAGCAGGATGTATTGGTTTCCTGATGCTGCTATAACAAATGAGCACAAAGTTAGTGGCTTTAAAATAAATGTATTCTTTTATGATTCTGGAAGTCAGCACTCCAAACACTGTTTCACTGGGCTAAAGGGAAGGTATGGGCAAGGCTGGCTCCCTCTGGAGGCTCTAAAGGAAGACTCCATCTCCTTGCCTTCCTCAGTTTCTAGTAGGCACCTATATTTCTTGATGAGCTCCCCTTTCCCCGTCTTCAAAGTGCCTCACTCCCACCTCTGTTCTGTCACCATACTGCTTTCTCTTGTGATTGTAACTCTGCCTGGATCCCTCTTATAAGGACTGTTGTGCTAATATCTGGCCCAGCAGATCATCTAGGGCAATACCCCACCTCTAGATACTTAATTGATTCACATCTGCAAACCCCGTTTTCTTAGGTGGGGTGACATGTTCACAGCTGTTGGGGGTTAGGACGTGAACATCTCTGGGGAGCTTATTCAACTTCAACAATGGGGTGAAGCTGCAGGGATGAATGGAGACCAAGGATGTGTATAGGTTGTGATAGTGCAGATGAGAAGGGCAAGAGCAGAAGTCTGGACACCAGATGGCCTGGTTAGAACCAACTACTTAATTTGCAGAGCCTGATGCAAAATGAAAATGCAGGGCCTTGCTCACAAATTAAGAATTTTAAGAAAGCACAATATCAGTAAGCCAGGTGTAGATATACAGCCCTGTACAGCTGCCTAGGTTGCACACTCATGAAGCCAGCCCCAGAACTGAGTTAGAATCTAATCTGGGGCATTTGTCAATTTGGCAATCATGGACAAAGTCCTAACCTCTTTCTTAGCCCCAGTTTTCTTATCTATAAAATAAAAAACAGGAGCACCTGAGTGTCTTAGTCGGTAAAGTGGCTGACTCTTGGTTTCAGTTCAGATCATGATCTCAGGGTCCTGGGATAAAGCCCGCATTAGGCTCCATGCTTAGTGGGGAATCTGCTTAAGGATTTTCTCTCTCTCTCTCTCTCTCTCTCTCTCTCTCTCTCTCTCTCCCCCTCTCTCTCTTTCTCTGCCTCTGCCCCTCTCCCCACTCTCTCACTCTCAAATAAAGAAGTACATCTTTGCAAAGAGTGCTGGGTGTTATACACAAATAATGAATCAGGGAATATTATATCAACAACCAATGGAGTACTGTATGGTGATGAACATAACATAATTAAAAATATATATCTTTAAAATAATAACTCCTATATTATAGGTATAAAAAAATATCAAAATCTTGCAGGCTTAAAACAACAGAAATTTACTCTCTCACATTTCTGGAGACCAAATTCCAAAATCAAGGTATTAGCAGGGTTGGTTCCCTCTGGAGACTCCGGGGTAAAATCTACTCTGTACCTCTTTCCCAGCTTCTAGGGACTGCTGGCAGTGCACGCCATTTCCCAACTTGTAGACACATCCCTCCAAATTCTGCCTCCGCCTTCAGATGGACTTCTCTGTGTCTCCTTTTAAACTTGCCTCTCCTTTCTCTTATAATGATGCCTGTCATTAGATTTAAGACCCACTCTAAATTCAGGACAACATCACCCCAAGATCTTTAGCTTAGTTATAACTGCAAAGACCCTATTTCCAAAAACAGCCATAGGGGTTAGAATTTGAACATTTCTTTTGAGGGAAGACACCAGTCAATCCGCCACAAAGGGTTGTTGCCAGTATCCCAGGCCTTGTAAATCAAGAGCTCAACACAGACCTGGGACACTGAAGGCACTAAAAATTATGTCTGTCACCATCATTATGAGTATTATTTAATGTATCCAAAGTAAAACTAAAGTGTAGATTTGATAATGGCTTCACATCTCAGAATAGAAAGCCAGAGAAGAAAAAATGATTGGAATGAAAATCAGAAGGGGAAATGAAGGAGCTTGTTTATTCCCAAGACAGGCCAAGCACAAGCGGGGTGGGGGGCTGAAATCTAGGCTGGCTGTAAAGCAAAGAAGTTCCCAGGGGAGCACACCTAGGCACCAGGAGAGGAAGTGGAGACCAAAACAGACACAGGGAGGGCCCCCGCCCTGGGGGAAGAAAGGGATGCTCTGGCAGGTAAGCAAAGGAGGGACCGTTGGCCCAATCCGTTGTCCATCATTTGCACCTACTAGAATCAGGCCTGGGGCCAGGCACCAGGGATACAGGGCAGAGCAAGAATGCTAGATCATGGAAAGATTTCTTCTTTCTTCTTTCTTCTTCTCCTTCTCCTTTTTTTTTTCCCCCCTGGAGCAACTTTTTAAGATTAGTCTGCTTTCATCACAAAACTAATTTAAGGTTTTGGAAACTCCTAGAGGCAAACAGGAAACCAGAGCAGACAGCCCTGATACAGAGAAGGCTGCAGGCTGGGAAGCTGATGGACTGGGTTTGAACCCAGTTGCCAGCGCAGGGCCTGGGACGCGTGGTCTAAACTCTCCAAGCCTCAGTTTCCTCATTGCTAAAATAGGGAGAGGACAACTCTTCACCTCTCCACGAGGGCGGTCCTACATGAGGTGAATTATCACCTGTGACAGGGACCCCCGGAGGGAACAGGGAGGGTTGAATGGACACTCTCTTCCCTTTCAGATGGGTGTTTCAGAAAAAAGTCTCCCAACACCGTTGCGCTCGATCGCTATACAATCTGATATCCCTATTCCCTCAGTCAATTTCACCAGACGCTAACAGGCTGTTTTCTTTCAATTCAAGCAAGATATTTTCCTGGCTGTGTTGTAGCTGGAAAGAAAAGCGAGAAATATAGAATACAGTGAACTTGGGAACTCTTTCCTCTAAAAACCTCAGCAGATTTATCACAGACGTCTGGCCCACTCCCGGCCTTCTCCTGAATTCTATTAAGAATAATAACAAACAATCAAGAAACTGAACCCCAAAGCCCAGAAAACAGTGTTCTGGGTCTCTGGCAAAGTGGGGTCATGTACACACACAAGAGACCCCGGGCCCTCCAGGCACTCCCTGGTCGCTGGGACGAGGAAGTCAGCCATTACCGGAGAACCCCTGGACAGGCACTGGGTCGGCCCCTTTCGCACGGCCCAAGCTCTTCCGGATCCTTGCACGGAGCTCTGGGTCCCAGCGGCCCCTGTTTTTCAGGTAAGAAAACACAAGACTGAGTTTTTTTATGCTGAGATTTTCAAGCACAAAAGCACATCAGAATCACTTAGGGAGCTTACTCGGAATAGCAGTTCTGCTTTGGCAGATATGAGATGGTGCTCTGGCCGGAGTATTTTTTAAAAGCGTCAGAGGTTCTTCCAAAGCATATTCTTCCCACCAAGAACCACGATACTACAGCCTCCAGCTCTGCCAATATCGAACAAGATCACTTTAGGCAAGTTACTTCACCTCCCTGAGCCTCAGTTTCTACTTCTGTCAACTGGGGATAATTAAACCCAATCTGTGAGATTGCTTTAACCAAGTTCAAATACGATGGTGCATGCAATGCTTATAATAATGGTTGGTACACAGTAAGTGCTCAATAAATCACAGCCCCGAGTGTAATTACCGATTAGTCCTGTGGTCTTGAGAAAGCTATTTAACTCTTAGACTTAAGGTCCTCTTCTGTAAAATGAGGAGCATTAGGAGAGAATCTTTGGGAGAGATTTGACCACTTAACCTTGAATGGGCCCCTACTCATTTGTCCCTCCTCCAGTGTGGAGGTAACTCATTGGCCAATAAAGGGATGAACTAATTCTGGGCCAAGACAGAAAGCAAAGCAAGAAAGTAATGGTTCTTCTAGGCGAGTATATTTCTGTTCTACCCCTGAAAACCTGGCCCACCTGCTGGAGGAAGGGTCTACAAATGGCACCCAGCATTCTCTGCCCTCAACACTACCCCTCTACTGCCTGGATTCATGAAGCAAGCCACATGAAGCTGGGAGAAGCGGTACTGGGGCCAAGGCCATGGTGGGGCCGGGAGGGGATTCTTCTACATGGTTTGGTTCCTCCCATTCACAGCCACCGGTGACTACAATGCAGGAGCCCATCATTCATTCATCCTTTCATGTGTTTTGAGCACCTACGATGTACTAGTAGACATTGCTGGCTGCTGGAGATACCGAGACAGGCATGAGGCTGACCGTAGGGCTCACCATCAAATGAGGGGAGACCAGTGGTGAAATCAGGTCAGTGACTAAAGGAAGGACAGATGCCTAGGCGGTGGGGGGAACTTCACGGGGGACCTGGAAGCCAGGGCCTATGTCTGCTTGACTCAGGGATTCCTTCATTATGAGCACCCATCGTTTGCCAGCCTCTGAGCCCGTTGCTGGCTACACGTGATCCTCAGGTCTGGTCTCAGGGCTTGAGCTGCTTCCAGTTTAGGTCGCAGGCGCTCATCCTCCCACGAGGAGGCAGGACCCAGCCCTGCCAGGAAGGATCACTCTCCACAGCTCTGATGCCTCTGTAAGTCCAGGCCCCCAGAGCGCCTTAGCCCTGGAGGTAGAGCCACGTGCGAAAAGCTGGGGGTGCACAGAGGGGACCGTGTTGCTCCACAGGTTCAGCAACCTTTGTCTGAAGCTGAGCCAGCCACAGAAGAAAGTGAGAGGACCTGCAAGCAGATGACAAGGAAAAGCCTGGAGCTAGGACACCGCAGGCACTGAAGGACAAGGAGGGAGAGTCAGTTCTTCCTGTCAGACTCATGAACTCTGCAGTGCCAGAGGCTCAGAGGAACAGAGATGCAGCAGCCCCACGGGCCTGATCAGGGCCACAGTCGGGGCCCGAAGCGCAACCTATCTCAGTGGGGTCTGGAGGCTCCTCAGTACCCCCACGGGCCCTCTCTGGATGCCCCAGGTAGGCTCCAAACAGGCTGGCAGGTAGAGCCCCAGATGAACATCAGTGGGAGAAGAAGGAGGTGATCTTGGTCTGACTTTAAATTTTTTTTTTTAAGATTTTTTATTTATTTGACAGAGAGAAACACAGCCAGAGAGGGAACACAAACGGGGAGTGAGAGAGGGAGAAGCAGGCTTCCTGCTGAGCAGGGAGCCCGATGTGGGACTCGAACACGGGTCTCCAGGATCATGATCTGAGCCGAAGGCAGTCGCTTAACCAACTGAGCTACCCAGGCACCCTTGGTCTGACTTTAAACACAAGCTATTTTATAATCCTGTGAGGATTTTGTTTTTTACCTTCATCATTATTATTATTATTATTACTGAAGCATCTCCAAGAATGGCAATGGCTGAGGCATCCTTCAATCTCTGCAGAACTCCACCTAGAAGCAGCTCTCGCTGTCATCGGCGTCCCCCACCCCTGGGTGCTGCCCCCCGCCCCCCACCTGCCTCAGTGCCATGCAAATGGAAAAGGCAGAGGGAAACAAGACTCAGGGAGGTGACGTGACTTGCCTACAGCCACACAGCTGCCTAGAACAACATGAGGCAAACCTTGAAGCTTGGCGACAAGCCATGCATACCGTGCCATCTCATCTGGGAAAGAACCCTGGCTTCCGAGATGGGGCAGATGACTTGTGGCTTTGTCTTAGCGCCCTGCATGCCGGTAAAATAACCTCGTTAATCTCCCCATGCTGTCTTCCCAATGGGGAAGAGCAGGAGATGTTTCAAGGAAGAGAGAGATTTCAGAGGGGGACTGAAAGAATTTTTGAGTCCCCTGAGTCCAGGAGAAATTCCAGTCCTTGGCAGTCAGGGTCCACAGCTCAGCCTACTCTCTTTCCACCAGAGAATCAGTTGTGAAGATTTAATAAGAGCCCCGTGCCTGGGGCGCTCCTACTGTGTTGTAGCTATAAAATAACAGCAATCCTAATAACAATGTTGGCATGGGGCTTACTGGGTGCCAGGATCTGTTCTGAGCACTTACCTTATATTAACTCTTAACCTTCACATCAACTCTATAAGGCAAGTAATAGCAATATTCTTCCACTTGACAGATGAGAAAACTGAGGCACGAAAAAGATTAGTAGGGAGCCAGGGGGCTGGGATTTGAACCCTGGGTGCAGAGACAGGGCCCCGAAGCATGTGATATGCTGTGTCCTCTCGTAAACTGCATCTCCCTAAAAGAACGATCTTTCACATCCCTTAAGGCTTACTTTAAATAACTTCTAAAAGGATCCTGAGCCTAGCACCACCCAGCTTGGCTGGCTACTTTCTAAGCAAACGCCTTCTTGATTTTTCCCCTCCCAGCCCCACCCCTTCAGGCTGAGGACGTGCTGGTGCCCTCATCCCACCGCCTAGATTTCACAGACTCTTACAGAAACCCTCTCTAGTTCACCCGCCCAGGTCCTATTTCGACATTCTCCTCTGCCGCAGATAGCAGACATGCTTTGCCAAGAAGAAGCCGGCACGAGTTTACTCCAAATGTCAAAGGACAAGACAGATGGGTGCCCCTCAACGCATTCACATCCCACCAGGCAGCTGGTCTTTCCCTGGCCACCAAGCCAGCCCTGACCTCACAGGGACCCCTCCCACGCTCCCCTGGTCAGCTTTTCTCACTTCTCACTCTGAGAAGAACAAAAAGGTCCGCGCTGGGTGGGAGAGAAATTGTGATGCAAACACCTCCATTAGTCAGAGGTGTGGGCCCACCGGGAGGACAGAAGAAGTTACAATTGATAGAGCATGTCCCAGCAGCAGGCCTCCAGGTGCGCTCTGCATAGACTCGGCTTTTTCCTGTGTGATGTGGAGACACATGTTCCACAGTGCTGTGTGGGGATGAGCTCAAATAGACGCATTCTTATGAGGAAGGATGGCCTTTGTCTCTTACACCCTCATAATAAGCTGCCTACCGGGCCTTTTCTAAAAACCGACCCTAATCAAAGCTCGACTATTTGATCAAAGTCACTGAGTGTGAAGAAAGCCGGTGGAGCTCGTCCCAGGGCAGAAAGATGCCCTGGGAAGAGGCCTGGCCTGTACCCGTCCCAGTCCGCCGGTCACCTTGCTGCATAACTGGGCAAGTCCCCTCCCCACCTGGAAGTAGACCGCACTAATAATAATAGCAAAGGTTTGCATGGCGCCGGCTTTGTGCGGGCACTGTTCCAAAAGCTTTCCTATATCAACTCATTGAAATAAAGTAAAGAGCACCAAGTCCCGATCTCCCCACTTCCTCCCAGCTCTGCCTATCAGGGATGAGCAGGCCGGCCTGGGTTCTAGAATTACTAAAAGTGTTAATGACCCTTACCTGCTGCCAGATCTTCAGGACCCACGGATTCCAGCTACCCGGTTGTCGGCACCAGGCCATGGGGATCTCTGCAGCAGCTCTGTGGGCCCATTTCCCTGAGTCCGGGGTGATGGATGAGGTGTGGGGGCAGCAACTGGACGAGGAACCAAGGAGAGAGCCAGAGGGGCTGGGTGGCTGAACAGAGGGGAGGAGCGGCTGCCGTGCTCTGCAGCCCCCTCACAAGCACCCTGGCCCGCCGCCTTCCAGACTCGACACCTGATCCTCCCCGAGCCACCAGCCAGCTGTGTCCTTTCATTGCAAACTGGGCTCAGGTGGGAAAATACTTTCCAGTGGCCTCCCTCCTCATTTTTAGATTAGAGTGAGATGGTGGACTTGCTGAGAATGGATATCGTTCGTGTATTAAGTCAGGTCCAGGGGCTAATGGCCCACCTGCTGCCTCCCTCTGTTCTCTCCTACTTATTTTCTAAATGAGGGCACACGTCGTCCCTCCAAACACTTGTCTCTACCTGTTCTTCTACATGGGGCCCTCTTCCTTTTCCTCCCACCTGGCCAAGAGCTTCTTACTCTCAGGATTCCAACTGAAGGACACCTCATCATCCTTCTAGAAGGTTCTGGGCCCTTCCTTTGCAGGCTCAATGAGGTATAAACTTAGGTTGAACCACAGCTCTTCTCATACTGTCCTAATCACCTGGGTATATGTTAGAATGCAAAAGGCTCTGTCATCCATCAGAGGCAGGGTTCAAGTTCTGGTTCAGTGCTTACTACCTGTATGACCTTGGGCAGATTGGTTCATTTCCTTTAACCTCTGTTTCCGGAGCTATAAAACAGGGATAACAAGGCTTCCATTGCCCTGCTGCGGCAAGGAGTTGCTGAGCCCATGTAGGGGACACCAGCAGAGGGCTTGGCAGGGCCCCAGTGCTCATAGCCACTCTGCTCGGTGCCATCTCTATGAAATGACATTCTGTGGGTTGTGGAAGAAGAGGGCTTGAGAATCCTATATTGAGATCTGGGCTTAGTATGGCTCCCCCCAACCCCTTTCTTTAGAATGATTGCTTTTGCTCTCTTAGTAAAGAATTTTGGCTACTGAGTTCTGTTTTCTCTCAGACTTGGCCCTTTCCAGCAGGCTACCCAGTAGGTAGTCAGGGGCCTGCCTGGACTCAGGACACCACCAGTGAGGGGCAGGTGAGATGAGGGGCATCCCCATGATGTGTCTGCACTGAGGTGCATCCCTGGCTTTTGTCTCACCTCTGAGGTCAGCGTCCTCCTTTTATGGACGACAACACAGATGGGCAGGTGGTCTGATTTGCCATCTGCCAAACTCAATGGCTGCATGACCCAGGAAATGGGACTGGAACTCTCTGAGCTTCTGTTTCTCACCTTGGAAGAGGCGATGAGAAGGGCGCGGCGCGTTGGCTCAGGCCCGGAGTGGATGAGAGCAGGCTGGGAGGGCGGCTTCAGTAAATTGCCTGCAGCTCGGAAGCCCAGCTAAAGGGCAGCCCCTCTCCTCCCACCTTAGCCCCCAGGATAGAAAGCTTCGGGCTCAGCCTTCGGCTGCTCTCTTTGGCCCAGGCACCGCTCTGTTCCCCACAGTTAGCCAACTCTGATCTGCAGCCTCTTCGCCAGGGCCTTCCCTGTTACCCCAGGCTGGGTCAGGTGCTCCTCCTACCTGGCCTGTTCTTTCCCTGTCATTCACTTCATAGTGATCAGGCTGTTTTTTCACCTGGTTCAAAAATGGAAATAACATACGACCTGGCTTCTAACTGCGCCGCAGCCGGCCTCCCTTCCCTTGTCCCACAGGACGACCCTTATATTAGCTGCTCCTGTCGCCTTCTGCGTGTACCTCAGGCAAATGGAAAATATGTATTCTTATTTCCCCCTTTCTCCATACTCTTTTCTCGCCTGTTCTGGCCACTTCACGCCCTACCTTGGGGATCAATCCTTATCGGTCTAAAGGGTGCCCCCGTATTCTTTGCTATGGGAGCTTCCAACTGCATTGTACCAAATTCTCTAGCTGGCCCCCGCTGTCGGGATGCAGACTATAACTTGGCCGGGAGGGAGATGCACATCCCTGTGCAGAGGAAATCCCCAGAAGTGAGAGAAAGGCGGGGATAATACAGTGCGCCAGCTCCCCCAGTTCAGCTGTGAGCCCCAGGAAAGCTAGGACATCTTTGTCTTCCTGCACAGAGCAGAGCACCCCTCCCCAGGCCTCTGCACCCTTCAACCACGCAGCCCCGCTGGGAAAGGGCTACCAAAGCCAGTGACTCTCCTGATGCTAGTCCTTGAGATACGAGTCCTGCAGATGTCCTCAGAGGCACTGTGAGACTCCAGGGAATGATGTATTTGAAGGCTTGTGTCAGGATGCCAAATACCAAGATATGAGAAATTGACTCTGACAAGCCAGTGAGGACAAGGGGCCTTTGAGGGTGGCACAGCTGTTTGCCTACCCCTCCTGCATCTATTCCCAACCACACAACTTTCCAAGGCTGACGGAGCAAATACTCCATGGTGGCATGCCTAGCTTGGCAAAGAGCAATGTCATTTATTAGTCACCGTGGCAAGCTAGACTGGAGACCCATTCGTTCTCTTTCCCATCGTTTTCTCCTCTGTATCAGTGTTCACAAGGTCTATTAGTTACACCTCCTAAAAATCTTCAGCACATCCTCGTCACTCCATCTCTGGCCCATTTTTTTCTGGACGACTCCACAGACTTACCTTGAATCTCTCCTCTGTTACAGGACAATGCAATTTTCAGAAAGTTAAAATTAAAATGACTATTCCACGAATGTAATGTAGTATGTGTAGAGATTTATTTAACTCATCAGTGAGAGAACCAGCCAGATTGCAATGCTGGTCTGGAGAGTGGAGAGCTGTGTATTGCTATGTAAGTGTTGCAGAGAGAATATTGGAATAAGATTTCTTGTTGGGTACAAAACCTAGTGAGTGTCCTTCAGGACAATAAAAACAGAGCTGGAATTATTTTTTTCTGTAAGACAAAAATGACTTTATCTCTGACAGACAAAAATCCATAAATCAAGGTAGATTTTTCACAGAGACTGAGCTTTAATCAATAGTAAGTAATATGTCCAACAAGAATACATTATCCCAGAGCATGAATGGCAGCCTCCTCTTGGTTTTGTAAATAAATAAAGTTTTATTGGTATCATTCATGCTCGGTTATTTACATATTGCCTTCAGCTGCTTCCCTGCTGCAGTGGTATTGTTGAGTAACCCCCATGGAGGTCATATTATTTACTATCTAGCTCATTATAGTTGCAAAGAGAACTAAATAACCCTTGGTTGGACCTGTTAGGCACTGCTCTGCCTAACAATGAGAAAGCACACGGACCTCACCTTTTTCTCATACCTCTTCCACTCTCACTTCCCTTCCACCCCCTTTCCAGCTTGGTATCAGAGCAATCTTTTAAAATCATGCACCTTACCTTGTCGATTCTGTGCCTTAAATCTTTGCAAGCCCCCATTGCTCACCAGTTAAATTGACCTCATAGGATCCCTGCCACCCTCGGCCCCCAGTCACCTTCAGCTGTGGGGACACCCTCCTGGGACAATGTGACCCAGAGCTTGGAGGACCAGCGAGGCCCACACAAAGGATTATAACCACATCTGTGATGGGCAGGATTCATTTTTCCCTTTGACTGGGGGCACCAGAAAAACTTTGCGCATTCCTGGTTCGAGGGAACTGGGGCTGAGTCGGGATTAATACCAGCCACCCCTGGAGCTTCTAGGGAGAATTAAAGGGGGGAACTTGTTTATAGGGCTTGGCACCTGGTAAAGAACTCAATAAATGTGAGCTTTTCTCTTACGATCCACTTAGCTCCTTCGGATCTGAAAGGAGGATTATGCTTCTGAGAGGGAGACGAGCAGGGCAGAGGAGAGTGGGAGCTGGGGGTAAATAACGCCGAGGGAACATAACACTGAGGACGACATCTGCTTTCTATTCCCCAGACTCAGGGGCCCAGGCCGTCTGCCTGGTGTAACGTTTCTCCGTTCCATATAAACAGAAAAGATGACTCTCGTAATCTCGGCAACAAAATACGCAGGCATAAAAATGGGTCATATTTTACTTTAATGAGAGAAATGAGGGCCTGTTTCCTTCACATAGAGAAGCCTGGGTTTCTGTAATTAACACCAAATGGGCCTGAAGCTGATCCCCCAGATGATGAAGGGGTTATTGGGATTGGAAGAACCTGGGGCCTCGGGATGTGCTGACGCAGTGCCAGCCCTCCAGTCCTGCGTCCCCACTCCTCCCCCCCCATGTCCACCAGCCAGCCTGCCAGGCCCTGCAGAACAGGGAGCAGTGCTCACTGTCCCCAGGCACGCACTAGGTGCTTTCAGCAATCACGCGATCAGAAGGGCATTTCAGCCCCACTTTCCAGATCAGAAGACTAACTCTCAGAAAGGTTAAATAATTTGCCTAAGATTTCACTGCTTAGAAATTATAGGATCCTTCACCGTCTGGCATTAACCCATCCTTCAAATCTCATCTCTCTCCAGAACAACCCCTTTGTGTGGTTTGTAATTCTAATCACAGGGGACCCTTCTCTATGTTCCCGGTTACACCTGACTCCAGCCTCTTCCTCTGCTGGCATCTCAAACTGCCCATCCTCCCATTCCTTCTTTGCTACTGCAATCTTGTTCAGCTTTCAAAATTCAACTCAAAACTGAACAAAGCGTGGACACCTAGTTTAGCGCATGCCTGTGGACACTGGACTCACTGGACCATATTCAAACACCAACTCTACCATCTAAGTGACCTTTTCTCTTTGACCCCCAGGTACCCGTTTGTACAATGAGGATAACAACAAAGTTTGTTTTTGTTTTTCATTTTATTTATTTATTTGACAGAAAGAAACAGTGAGAGGGCACCTGGTTGGTTCAGTGGGTTAAAGCCTCTGCCTTCGGGGAACCTGGGTGGCTCAGTTGGTTAAGCGACTGCCTTTGGCTCAGGTCATGATCCCGGAGACCCGGGATCGAGTCCCACATCGAGTCCCACATCGGGCTCCCTGCTCCGCAGGAAGCCTGCTTCTCCCTCTCTCATTCCCCCTGCTTGTGTTCCCTCTCTGGCTGTGTTTCTCTCTGCCAAATAAATAAAATCTTAAAAAAAAAAAAAAGCCTCTGCCTTCGGCTCAGGTCATGATCTCAGGGTCTTGGGATCGAGGCCCACATCAGGCTCTCTGCTCGGCAGGGAGCCTGCTTCCTTCTCTCTCTCTGCCTACTTGTGATCTCTCTCTGTAAATAAATAAATAAATTTTTTTTTTTTTTTAAAAGAAGAGAAACACAGCGAGAGAGGGAACAGAAGCAGGGGGAGTGAGAGAGGGAGGAGCAGGCTTCCTTCTGAGCAGGGAGCCCAATACCAGGGATAATGACCTGAGCCAAAGGCAGACCCTTAACAACTGAGCCACCCAGGTGCCCCAAAAGCACAGAGTTTTTATGAGTTGATGTATCTAAGATGCCCTGTGCACCGCTTGGCTCTCAGTACTTACCTTTTATACCTCTTGATTGTAAACACTGGCGACATTGGCAGCCACCAGCAAAAAAATTGTAAGTGATAAAGGCATTTCAAGGTTATCCCTCACGAGGAGACTACTACTATCACAAATAACTGTAGACTGTCCCAACCCCTCCCCCTGCCAGAAAAACATGCTCCAGCTATACTTTGGCCTATCGGCCCATCCTTGTTTTGGGAGCCACCCCAGTAAGAACATAGTCAGTGCTGATTCCAGGGGCTAGTCCCAGACTGCTGACCCTAGACTTATGTGGGCAATAGTTAACACCAGATAGGGCACCTGACCTGCAGGAAAGGAAGAGCATGGTGACCAGTGATGATGACAAATTCAGACTATTGTTCCCCCTTTTGTAAGACTTCATTAGTGGGAATAAGCTGACATGCCAAGGTGAACTAAGAAAATAAGAGGTGGGGATTAGGAAGACAAGAAGATGGGAAGAGTATTTTAATTATCAAGATTTGAGGGGAAATTCTTGAAGAATTCTGCAGGATAATGACTTGAGTACGTACTTAGGATCCTCTCTCTGTTCCAGCTCCCAGGGATAAACCAATCAGCAAAATAAAGTTTACTGTGCCTAGAGAAGTGTCTGAAGAAGCCAGACATGGCTGACACAAATACTAGGAAAGAAAACACAGAATGAGAGCTTCATTTATTGAAATACTGAGGGAAGAGCCCAAAACCCCACTTGAAAAGAGAATTACTTGCCTACAAGAATCAGTGGTGAAGACCTCAATTATAAGGTCATGAGAAAAAAGCCGGTGAATCCCCTAGGATCGGGGAGGGGACCCTTCCCTCCAACTAGCTATGCATAACTCTAGAAGAGGTCAGCTATTCTAATAGGTGACTATGTCTGAAGACCCAGGCAATGTGGGGCTGAGGACACCCCATTTCTACTGGTACATTAGAAAAAGAGGCCTCCCTACTTCCTCCCATCTTAACAAATCCATCAGCAGTAGCCTACTGGAGAAGAAATTCCTCCCTGTCTTCTACTGCCTATCAGCTCCCTGGCCCCAAAGACACCAAGGCCTTGTGTTCTTTCTCTGTGTCAAATAAATAAATAAAATTTAAAAAATAGAAACATTTACAATGCAAATATTATCAAAAGATCAGAAGCCATTGAAGGAGGGAAATCAGTCCCAACTAGACAGGTGGCTTTCAAGGAGGCAAGTCATAGTTAGAATTCTTTTTTTTTTTTAAGATTTTATTTATTATTTGACAGAAACACAACTAAAGAGGGAACACAAACAAGGGGAGTGAGAGAGGGAGAAGTAGCCCTCCCACCGGGCAGGAAGCTTGATGTGGGGCTCGATCCTGGGACACCAGGATCATGACCTGAGCTGAAGGCAGAGCCTTCACAACTGAGCCACCCAGGTGCCCCCATAGTTAGAATTCTTAAGGCGAGGTTGTGAAAGCACACACAAAAATAAATCTTGGTACTTTACACATGACTTCTGAATTTTAAAATTCAATAGAAAAAATTTTAAAACCAAGCATTAATTTCCCCAAAAACAATCACAGCATTTGGGACAATTAAATATGGAAAACAACCCACAATACAGAGCAACAAAAACATGAAAATCATAAATGAAAAGGTAAGGGACATAAAAGATGCATGCAGGATATCTATTATGTGAGAGAGTTCCAAAAGAGGAACAAGACACAGATGGAGAATTAATAATGGGAGACAGAGTTAAAACAAAGTTCACCAAAATGAGGAAAGATGTGAAAATTCATATGGAAAGGACACCCTGTAAACACAGGTAATTTTTTATGTGCCACAAATTTACTAAAATCACTAAACTCCAAAAACAAAAGAAAACCTGGCAAAATTACCAAACTCCAAAAACAAAAGAAAGAAAAAATATTCATAAGATTCTTGTGGTGACCATGAAGACACATCTGTCAGATCGTAATCTGCCACCAACATACCCTGGGGCCATGTTCCCTACAGGCTGCTCTGGCCACTGACTCAGCATATGGGGACACTCGAGGCAGGCCACTTCCTGTGAGACATAGAACTCCTCCACCAGAGGTGCCTGGGTGACTGAGACTTTAAGCATCTGCCTTCAGATCAAGTATGATCTCGGAGTCCTGGGATCAAGCCCCGCATCAGGCTCCCTGCTCCGCAGGGAGTCAGCTTCTCCTCTCTCACTCCTCCCTTCTTGTGTTCCCTCTCTAGATGTGTTTCTCTCTGTCAAATAAATAAATAAAATCTTTAAAAAAAAATAGAACTCCTCCACCAGGAACAACTTTGGCTAAAGGACTCCCCACAGGTCTGGTCAACATGTCCCAGAGCTGAGCTGCAGTCAGAGTCGATTCCTACCTCAGTAGCCCTTCCTTTCCATATCCTTTTACAGACTTCTGGCCTCCACAGTGGTCTGAAGTTTCTGCCAGCCTTATCCTGCTCTTGCCCCCCTAAATCTCTTTCATATCTAATCCTATCTGAATCCTTCCTGTGAGTCATCTTGGCTGACCTCAACTAACACACGCATACAGGTAGGTAGGTAGGTAGGTAGGTAGGTAGGTAGAAAGAGAAAACTAAAAACAAAAAACAAAAGCAAAACTGACTTTCTATATGCAACACTGGTAAATAGGAGAGAATAAATTGTAATTTTTAGATTATTGAGAGGAAAAATGTAAGCATCCTATGTTTTGCAATATGCTCTTTCTATATTCTCAGGGAAAGTTGTTAGATACCAGTGATACTTATGAACATCTCTAGCTCTCTGCCTTTCAGGCACACAGGGGGTTTAGCATGACTCTGCCCCTTTGAGTTTGTCATGGTTATGTGACATTCTTTGGCCAGTGAAAATGTGTATGTTACTTCTGGAGCATGTCAGGGAGAGTGAGAAGCCCCCCAGCACTCTCTCCTCTTGCTGCTGTGATCTGGGAAGCTTGTGTTGATACAGAGGTGCAACACCGAGCTACCACACAGGACAATCTCCCTGGGACATCTCCTGGACCCAGTAACAAAGCTTGTATGAACAAAAGGGAGACTTTTCTTTCTTAAGTCTCTGAGATTTGGAGAATGCTGATTCCTATAGCAAAAAACCAATTGATTCCGCTAATACAAAGACCAGAGGAAAAGATGTAAGCCCCATGAGGGCAAGGCCCTCAACTATTCTCTGTCCTACTGCCTTTGCCCAAGAACACCACGAACCATGTACATTATGGTGGTGGTGGTGGTGGACCTTGACATTGAAAGAAATTTCCAATTATTAAAGAATTTGAAGAGTATGTGCCCATGCCCAAAGCTGAGGAAATCATTTGAGGAAGAATTCTAGACAAATGAAAATTAAATGAAAAGTCTCAAGATGGAAAACATGACAAGTACAAGAAATAGTGGGGGCAGTAAATCTTGTAGTATTTTATGTTAAATCTAAAAGAAAAATGAGTGCTTGACTGGGAATTGTAATATGAGTTAAGCAAGGATTATCGAAACAGAAGAGGCATATTGTAAGAAAATATGGAATAATAGAATGCAAGTTCTGAATTTACTCAGCAAAATCCAGGAGGTAGGGGAATGAGGGGGGTGGAGGCAGGTTCCCCAAGGGGGTACGAAAACAAAGAAGTTCAAACATTTAAAGATTTCATCACTGTGGTGAGCACATGGCCAAGTAAAACACTGAAGCAGGAAAGAATTAGGAAGAGTTATTGAATTTTTATATAGTAATAGAGAAGCATTTGACAGCAAAGATGGCTAACCATTACTATGATTAAGATGCTCATGGCTTGATCATTTAGTCAACAAATAGTTGACTAATAGTATCAGTAAATACATCAGTAAATAAAACAGTGTTCCTACTGTCATTCTCAAGAGGGAATGGGCAGGTTATCAAACAAATAACATAATTTTGGAAAGTAATAACCATTATTTCTTTTCCTTGATTAAAACCTTAGGAAAAATAGAAATTATCCATGTTAGGATGAGGAAACCAGAGTGTTCTAGGCAAAACGTAAGGCAGTGATAAGCTTGGTATGGTCACACCATAAGGGGAAGGTCATAATGGTTGGAGTTTGAGTATTTGTCCATGGTGGGGGAGGGATCATCCTGATACCAGTTCACAAAGGCAATGGATCACATTGAACTTCATGATGCTAAAAGTAAGAACACAAGACTATTCCAAATGTGTTGGAAAGTTATTGAGGGGTTTTAGGAAGGGGAGTGTCATGATCTGATTTAATATCTTTGGCTGATAAGCAAAAAAAGGGTTGTAAAGGCCAGGACAAGAGTGAAAGTAGGAGCACCAAGTGGGATGTGATGGTGATTTGGACCAGATGGTGGCAGTGGGCATGGCAAATATAGGCCAGATTGGAATTATTTCAAAGATACAGCTAGTGGAACTTGGCCACGGATTAGCTGTCCTAAGTCAGAATCAGTATTTTTGACCTGAGCACTTGAGTAGAAGACGCAGGGACAACACATTGGG